>NDGM011154733.1:0-11974 GCA_002564305.1 Octomys mimax | reverse complement strand
TCCACAGGGTGTTCAGGGTCTCACTACTAGATCGGATTTGTAGTGATTCTCCTGTTTACAGCCTCCCAAGAGCTGGGATTACAGTTGTGTGCCACCACGCCCAGTCTCAATCACCTCTCAGCGTGCCCCAGGGACGGGGCTGGCATGGCAGGACCAGGGATCAAACCCCCGCCCCTGTGCCTGCTTGCAGGCACTTTAATCTACTGTGCTATTTGGCTGGCCCTTGTTCTTTTCTTTAAAACCAGGATAAATACAATAACAGACCCTCTCTTGGTGACATGGGTCTGTGCTGTATTCCACTTCCACCTTCTTGTACCTCAGAAGTGGACGATATAAAGAGGAAAGATAAGGACTAAGCAGAATCTGCAAGCAGCTTTGCGGGACAACTCCTGCCCTGTGCCAGCTGAGGGGCTTGCACTTTTCCCCTCCTGTTTGAATGGGGGTCTAACTTAATGAATTCTCAGCAGAAGCATCATCTTACCTACAGACAACTGCAGGACCTAGGACCCAAGTTCTTGGCCCCTTGTTGCACGTCTTCCCAGCTGCTGCCCATGCCCTCCTCTTTTTTTTGTTTTGGCAGCCAGTGCCTGGCCCACAGGTGTCCAAGACACCATCGTTGGACAGAAGGATGCTGTGGGCACTGGGTGAAGCACTGCATTGTGAATTTTAGAAGAGGTAGTTACTATCATCTCAGGAACGGGCCAGCTTTTATTTAAATACAACCCTGGAGCCAACAAGTGTCCCAGCTGGGCCTGGGGCCCATGTCTCCCTCCCACCTCCATTACTTCCTGCAGCCCACAGAGGGAAGCTGATTTTTGGTACACGGTTCCTAGCACTGCTGGCACTTGAGGCTGCTTGTCCCGCAGCTGGCAGACACCTCACTTGTGCCTGACTTCACACGGTCCTCACAATAGCCTGAGGGCGAGCACTGCGTTTTCTGCTGTCCACTTCTCCCATTTTATAAAAAACCTGAAACTGAGAAAGTGAAATTTCCCTGAAGCACGTAGAGCCCCGGCAGGTGTGAGCCTGATCCCTAACCCTTCAATTCTCGGGGGAGGGTGCTGATA
Organism: Octomys mimax; assembly: GCA_002564305.1. Taxonomy (NCBI): domain Eukaryota; kingdom Metazoa; phylum Chordata; class Mammalia; order Rodentia; family Octodontidae; genus Octomys; species Octomys mimax. The sequence goes on along the minus strand of NDGM011154733.1, from coordinate 10,907 downwards.
GCTGATGGCCTCCCCAGCATTGGCCAGCTGGCATCTTCAGAAGGCCAACTTGTTCCAAGCAAGCACCTTCCTTCCAGTTCTTCATGCCCTGCCCCCAGCCCCACACTCCCTACCAGTGTGCCCTGCACTGTAAAGCCCTGCTTTCTTCTATTCTCATGCTCCCAGAAAGACAGACTTCCAGAGGCAACCAGGCCATAAGGAAGAACCATCTTTCAGCACTGGTTTCACTTGCTTGCTCTCCTTGGCAGTGGCCTTAAACTAGGGCCTGAGTGCTGGGTCCCCTGGCAGCTGTGTGGCCATCACTTCTGCTGCCTGGCCTCACTGTCCCCTCATGGCTGAGCAGCAGCCAGAGGAAGGCACAGGCTGTGAGGATGGGGCTCGGTACCCCATGGCCACCGCTTCATGCTGCAGGGCCTTGTTTGTATTATTTATAAACAAACCAGCCTGTTGCTGAGGAGCAGCAAGCCCCACCCAGGCCTCCTCTCTCTTTGTCCCCTCTTGATCAGTGCATGCAGAGGCTTCCAGGTCTGCTGCTTCTGCCCCAGGGTAGCAGCCCCTGCTCATCCACAGCCATAAAGGACCTGGAAACACTAGTTCTATTTGGCTGTCTCACAGACACCAGGACGGGCCTTGACAAAAGGGGTTCCTGAGGTGTGCATTCCAGACCAGGGCCTCAGCGTCACTTAGGAGCTTATTGAAAACAGTCTCAAGCCCATCCCACTTGCGCAGAGTCTCAGGGTGTCCCAGGGCTGGGCTGAGGACCCACCTGGGAACAAAAGCCAGCCTGAGTTAGAGGACATCATATGACCAGAGCATCAGGTTCCATGGTCAAAGCATCTTGGGCAAGTGATAGGACTGTCCTGTGCCTCTGTCTCTTCATCTATAAAGTGGCAGCCATACAGGGGAATGAAACTCTCAACTCAAAAGATGCCTGGGCTGTGTTTGGGGTCTCTAAAACTCAACAATGAATTTTAGGCACAACAGAGGTTAAGAGCAGAATATATTTATTTGCAGGAAAAAATACTTCTGTCTAAGAGAGGGACAGGAGGGGAACCCAAGCAGGTTGCCCCCCAATCTGTCTTTTATGGGGATTTTTGTAGAGCAAAACCATGTGGTGAGGAGGGTCTAAGGTGGAGAACATGGGAACTCTCTCAGGTGGGCATGAGGTAGGATAAAACTATGGTCAACCAATGAGATTACAAGCACAATCGCTCACGTAAAATTGATTAAATACAGGACTGAGTGGGTAAGCGAGTCACATGGTAAGTGGGCATGAATACAGAACTAGGGCTTTTCCCCTAGGGGCTGAGTTAGTGACTCTTCCAGGTGTTCTCACCATGAGAATCCTATTTAGAATATCAGTCCTTAGGGAGGTGTGTCTATCCTTAGGGTAGTATGATTTGTTTGATCTTTTGTCTTGAGGTCTGGCCCACAACAGGGTGTTTCTCCCAAATTTGCAAAGGACCTGGTTTGATCCTGGTACCATACACTGGCAATAAATTTTTAAAATAAATAAATAAATAATTAAATCCAAATTTGCAAAGTCATCTTGTCTTCCATACTCTCTCCTTGAGGGCCCAGTCCTCTCTGACTGCCTGTGTTTCTATCTAACTCAGCTGCCTGCTACAGAAGCAATGATTTTTGAAGATGGTTCATGAGGCCATGACATTTCAGTGCGGTAGTCTATAAAGTGCATGGGGTATCTCGTATACAAGCTCCTGGGGTTTGCTATTTTTTAGTAATACCAACATGGATCAAATGGATTGTACTAAGGAATTAGCTAGTGGCCTTTCCCTGTATCAGGTAGGGGTCAGCAAATTAGGCCTGAAGGCCGCAGTCTGACCCACCTCTCTTTTTTGTAAATATAGTTTCGTTGGAATATAGCCATGCTCACTCTTTCCTGCATGGTAAATCTACTTTGGTCCCAAGGCAAGATGGAATAGATGGAAAAGGCTCTGGGGTCCACAAAGCCTAAAATACACAAAAAGATTTGACAACACCCACTTTAGGCCATACGACCTTTCCTTATGTCTGAAATTTTCCTTAATTTTTCTCTCACCCATCCAGTAGAAACTCCAGGGATATCTGCTACATCTCCTAAGATGGCAGCTCTTCACACACACCCAGCAGAGGCAGGATCAGCCTCTTATCTTTAGTCACCATTACCAATGTGTAAGACATCTGGGTTACATTGTCCTCTGGCTCCCAGTCTCTGACCACCCCCATCTCCCACCCACTTCTTGATCTCAGCCTGGCCAGCCCCTCCCACACCCACTCCATATGAAGCTTGCAAAACCAGCCACTATCCTCCCATCCCAGCTTCCTGCCACACCCCCAGCTGTCTCAGGGGGTGTCAGTCTGAGGCCCCAGGCCTGTGTACCTGTCAGAGGAGCACAGTGACCTCCTCAGACCAGAGGAGAAAGGGTCGCCTGGATCCACTAGGAGATGTGCCTAACGTGAGACCAGCCCTGGGCAAGTGCTGATTGGGCAGCCATTGAGATGCATGGAGGACAGGTCTAGGAGACATGCAGCCAGCAGCAGGGGTGACTGCCCCCAGGCCCTCCTGCTCTGCCTCTGTGATTCACTGCCACTCAGTATCCCAGACAACCTAGCAGTGCTGGGGCCCCAGCCCTGGGCTGCCTTTCCGTCTGTCTCTGGCCCTAAGGACCCACCCTGACCTCGCAAGTCCCAACAGCTGAGATTTCTACGTGTGTGTTATTTATGGCTCACTTATGACCAGCTTTGTTCGAGCAGAGCTGTCACTGGGGTGCAGGGCCATTTCCGTGAGAGCTTGGAGACTGGCAGTCTGGAGATTTATGGCACTTAGGCTTTAGGAGAGGAAGCTGTAAAGCGCCTCATGGAGAGGCTCTAAAAATTAAGATGTCTGCTTCCTGAATTCACAGGCTGGAAATCCTTAAACCTGAGCTGGGCTTAGCTCTCCTCTCCACCACGAGCTCATTCGTGCATAACACCAACCAAGGAGGACCAGATGAATGGAAGGCAATTTCCTCTGACAGCCTTCCCTGCTCTTGTTCCCAGAAATGAAGGAGAATATTGCAGTTTCCTGGGATGTTTGTTGCAACACAACCTGCCCCTGTCGGCAGCCCTGCTGCGCAGGCTCGGGGTGTGTCAAGTCCCTTCTCACTCAGCTGGGTCCAGGGCTGGTTCTATTTCCACCCAGCTCTTCCTGTCTAATGTGTGCATACTGACGTCTCGATTTCTGTTAGCTTCAGAGCACTGAAGGAAAAATCTTTGTAAATTGGAGATGAGGGCCTGCACAGTCCAGCGTCTCCTGCGTCCTCTCACCTGGTCTTTGACCTCTACTCCCCTAAAGTGACTGGGCAAAGCTGCAGCCATGGCCCCAGCTCATGCTGAGGCGTGGAGCCGGAAGTGGAGCAAATGCAGGGCTTTGCAGAGCACGGGACATCAGCCAAAGCCCTGTGGGCCACTCAGCTTGGTCACTGCCATCACCTTGAAGTCATGAGTCAGGTGTGGGCACCCAAAGGAGGGTGCCAGGCAGGACAGGCAGGGGCACAGGGACTTCCAGAGCAGGCTGCTCCGTGCCTGGCTTTGATGGGTCTGCGCTGTACCTGTGAGGTGCCATTTCTGCCTGTGTCTGCACTCGAAGACTGTTCTTCCCAAGGTGGACAGGCAAGCCACCCCAATTCCACAGCCGATAGAGCAAAGAGCCAAGTTCAAACTCAGGCCTCTGGGGCCCCAGGCCCTAATCTGAAATTCACTGAAGGCAAAGCCAAATCACAATGAACTGAGTCTTAAGATAGGAAAAAAGCTTCATGAGTTTTCATGCTGGAAGAAGTCAGGAAGAGACGGGCATCACCCACCCCATGCCTGGGACCTTCCCTCACCATCCAGAGCTCTGTGGTGGGGGAGGCTCACACACGGGGGCTGCTTACCTGCTTAGCCCGGAGCACACGCCCTGTGCCTCACAGCCAGCAGGAGCCAGTGGGCCTCCTTACTAAGCTGCTGGCCTCTGACCCTAGGAGGGCAGGTCAGCCCGTGATTCTGCTCCAGGATCCTGGACAGACCAGTCACATGAAGCAGCCCTACTAATTCCTGAGAGGCTTAATCCACCTCAGCCAAGCTCCCCATAGCAGGAACTGTGCAAAGTCTTTCTGCGTGTGATGACTGACTGGGGGTCTCCGGAGGCCTCAGACTTTGTTCCCACCACTTCTCATTTCTCTTAGATAGGGAGGGGCCTGGAAGCTGTGGCACTGGGGCTGCAGATAAACATTTTAACAACTGACTGTAGGAGCTGGGGAGATAGCTTGGTGGTCTAAGCGCCTACCTGGCAAGCCCAAGGATCTGGGTTCGATCCCCAATACTGCATGTTGTGTTGGCTGTGGAACCTCAAGCATGTGGTGAGGGTCCCCGAACCAGGCATGGTGGCACATACCTATAATCCCAGAGCTGGGGAGGCTGAGACAGGAGGATCACTACACATCCAAGCTGTGTAGCGAAATCCTGTACCCAAATAAATAAATAGATGTTTCTAACAACAACGACTGACTGAATGATGCTGAGACCACTCCCCCTCTCCCACACAGTGAAGCTGGGACTGGGCAGGGGCCACCTGGTCATGCTGCCAGGATGCAGAGTTTAAACCTGGTCAAGCTGAGTGGCCCACAAGGCTTTGGCTGAGGTCAAGTGCTCTGTAAAGCCCTGCATTTGTTCCACTTCTGGGTGACCGGATGATCCCCACTCTGGCACTCTGGCCCCATGGATTCCTCTGGGGTCTGCACACCTGCCCTGCCCTCTGTGCCCCCTCTCAGTAATCTCACTGACACTCACCATGGGGCTCATGGGGCAGCGCTGGGCTGGAAAGGAACTCAGTCACATGCGCAGGACTTCACATGGAGGGAGGTGTGCAGAATGCAGATGAGTGGCCAGGTGGGCCGCTGGAGGGCTGCTTTCTGGAATGGGAATCATGTTCCCTTGGCTAGTGCGGCTCAAGTCCAGGGTCCTTCTGATCTGTGCAGGGCAAAGGCCAAGGGTGCCAGGTGGGCCACCAGAGCCAGTTAGCACTTCATCCATGCATAGGGTTAGGTGGACTTAGGTGGACTCATTGACCACAACTTGGAGTCCAGATGGAGAAAGAGCGCAGGATAGAGGATTCCACATGGTAAGTGATACTTGTGACTGGAGTTCTACTTTGGAGTTCTTTCACTTATTCTGGCAATTCAAAATATGTAAAAATAGTAACTGTGCTGCTGTGTGCAAACCGTGCCACTTTGCATCCAGCCCTGGTGCTCCCAGGGGCCTTCTTCTGTCACAGGTCTTGATTCTTTACTGCTTCAGACTCAGTTTCCATTAAGGCCAATTTTGAGAGAGAGAACTCTGGAGCTGTCGTTTTGGGTGTGGCCACGAGGTGGCAGTAGTGCCTAAATCACTGGCTCCAGGCTCTGCGGAAGGAAGCTCCTGGCTAAACCCTCCAGCAGCGAGGGCCCACGTCCACTAGAGACTTCACAGCAGATTTAGGAGCAAGCTGGGGCTCGAGAGCTAACTCCCTGAGTCAGGTTTCGTCGCGCTGCAGCCCCGGCTTGGTCTGCTGAGTAGCTCACCTGGCCCCAGGACCCGCCCAGCCTGTGAGTTCCCCTCCCCGGCCGTCTGGCCGCCTTCAGCCAAGCGCTGCGTGGAAGATCTCTTCAATTCCCCTTTTCTGCCTTCCAGCCCTTCATCTTTTGGGTCCCTCACTGCTATGAACACAAATGCAGGACAGAAATATTTCTCTCCCAGCTTGACCTCAAGTACTGCGGTTAGCTGATGTACCAGGGATGTCAGAAGTAGGAAAACTGCCGTGCTGTGGACAAGTCCTCTATGTAGTCACCACTGGGGCTGAACCCAGGGCGTCCCACGAAACTACGTCCCCAGCCTCCAAAAGCTTTTGATTTGAAGCAGGGCCTTGCTCTGCGCGTTAAGCCTTTCCTTCAACCAGCACCCCCACACACACACACACAGACACACACACAGACACAGACACACACACACACACACACACACACACACACACACACCCCAGCTTGCCAGGGTCGCAGGGCCATAGACATCCTCCACCGACCCTTTCTTGATTTCCCTTCACCATCTTACGTTAAAAGTGGTGCCTTACAGGGAAGACTACTAAGATTTCTACAAGACCCATTTCATCTCCAACTTCTCCCCTGCAAGGAGGAGGGGAAACGCGCCCCTTCCCTGGGCAGGAGCTGGCAGTGAGACTTGCTAGGTCAGCCTGGCTCTTTCACACCCAAACCCCACTGGCTTCCTCCGCCTGGACGCAGCTGTGCGGAGCGCCGCAGGAGGGCAGTGGGCAGGACAACAGGGAGGCCGGAGATGGCCTCAGTCACTCCAGTGAGCGCCAGGCCCACCTCCCGGTGCCTTAGTCTTCCTCGAGGCTTCCCTGGAAAGCTGGAGAGGATCAGGTGGGAGAGGACCCTGAATTCCTCTTCTAAGTGAGCCTTAGCAAAGGCATCCTTTCCTTCCATGTCCCCGGGGTGCAGGCAGTGCCTCCTCAGACCGGCTGAATCACCTGGATCAAAGTCTGGGCCTCCCTGCCGTGGCCCTGTGAGGGTCCCGTTCCTGTGTTCTTGGGGCCATGAGAGTTTATAAAAATTGCAGAAATGTGCTTGTTTTTTTTTTTTTTTTTTTAATCTTCTTAAAGATTTTACTCTGCTTAGAAAGAAGCCCTATACTTCACAAACCCAGCCTGAACCTGCCCTTGTTTTCAGGGCAGTGTGGAGGAGAAAGAAGCCCTCGGGAATTAGCAGGGACCCCCAGGGGGCCGTCCGCAGCACCTCATCTTCTCCGGCTTTGCACAGGTCCCCAGGGGCCAGCTGGCCTTGGACTGGCCCATCCTTCCCCCTCAGCCCCTGAAGCAGCTGGGATTGTAGGTGTGCACCACCACCTGGCTTCATTTTTTCACTCAAGACTGAATCTAGGGCCTTTGCACTGAGCTCTTGCTAAGTTGCTAAACTGCCCGGGCTGGCCCTGAAGTTCCTGTCCTGCCCCATCCTCCCAGAGTACTGAGATTACAGGTGTAACCTTTTTAAGGATGTATGAAAGACTCACTTTGTTTGCTGTAGAGAAAGATCCCTACTGCTCCTCAGGGTGCAGGATGGCCAAGCAGGCCTTGCAGGGACAGTGACATGCTCAGTGTACTGCGGCAACAGGATGCACCCTGCTCTGCTTCCAACATTTGGTGTCTTGAGTTCGCCTGAGAAGAGCATATTCAGCCTGACTGCTGGCACGCAAAACACGAGTTGGAGTGAGAGCAAAAACATATTTTCAAGTTAAGATCAAATGAAATATTGCTTATTTTATTTTTATCACACCCTTTAAAATGTGTGTGACTACAGTAAATACAGTGTATTAGAACACTAGTTGTGCACGTGCAGCAACATGGAAAATCAATAAATTATTTCCGCAGTAGTTGTTTTTCAAATATCTGGTAAAGGTGCACTATCAGAAGTCTGGAAGCTATAGCTCCAGGTGTAAAACTTCAACGCCATCACCGTGAAGTGGAGAGGACATTGGGCCAGGAGACAGTAGCCGCCCACCTACCTGCAGACATGGAGACCGCTGTGGTTCTTCGTGAATGCAACCTTGACCTCAGCGTGGGACTTGAGCTCACAATCTGTTTCTTGACAAGGCAGAGTTCCTGGCCAGTGGGCACAAACTGGGTCAGCAGCAGGCCCCTCACTCCTTGGTGTGAATAATTCCCATCACTTCTTTGGCTGCCAGCAATCAGGGACTATGGGAACGAATGACTGTAAGAGAGAGAAAAGGAAGCGAGAGTTGCTAATTTGGAATGCTAAGAGATTCGATGTGAAGATACTAGGTAGAGGGGACCCACTCCAAGCACTGTGGTGCATACCTGTAAGCCCAGCTACACCTAACAGCAGCTGACAGGCAAGAATCATAGGTTTAAGGTCACCCTGGACAACAGCAAGATCTTGTCTTAAAATAAAATGATCTGAGTACATAGGTCTGAGTGCAAGTGTCTGTGTTCAATCTCCAGGAGCACATGTACATGTATGCACACATGCACGCACGCACACACACAGGCACACATACACACTTATGCTGGAGCCCTGTCTGGGAGAGTGTGGCATCAACCAGGTAAAGAATTGAAAAAGAGAAGGAAAGGGAGAGTGGGCTTTCAAGATGTGATGGTTTGTGACTAGGTGTTCCCCCAAAGCCCCAGGCAGTCATGGGGTGACTTCTAGAGTTTGTGAGTAATTCTTGATCCAATGCTGGGATCATGGGTGTGAGCGCTATCCCTAAGGTGGGTAAGCTGCATTGCAGTGCAGGGAGGGAAGAGAGGCGAGCTGGCTGCTGCAGCCCCAGCCTCTCGCTTTGCTCTTTGCTGTTTTCCTCTACCATGAATGACCGCCCTCTGCCCTGTGCCAATCTGCCTTGTAACCAACCAGCCAAGTATAAACTGAAACCTCCACTAACTGTGAACTAAATAAACCTTTCCTTTCTTAATTTTGTGTGTCCAGCATTTTATCTCAGCCACAAGAGAAAAGTAATTGAGACACAAGGCTAAGGTTATTTTCTTGGTGTCTGTCCCGCAGCCAGGTGTCTGGGAAGTCCTGCTGTGAGTACTCTGTCTCTTTATCTCCATGAGCCACGGAACCTCACTGGAAATGCAGGTGTTTGTGGCCAGAAGCAGCACAGAGGGCTGACCTCAGGAGAACACCCTGGCTTTGAGGGGGAGAACAGCTGTACAGCTGTGTGATGTCTGGAGCTGCTTGTCAACATGTCTTCAACCCTAGCCAAACAGGAGGACACTGGAAACTTCATTCACAGACAGGAGACTGGGTGGAGAGGATGCCACACCATCCTGGACTGCTCAGAATTTTTTTCCCCCCACTGGGTCTTGAACTCAGGACCTTGTACTTGCCAGGCAGGCACTTATGCCACTGAGCTATCTTCTCGGCCCTTACTCAGCAGAATCTCATTTGAGGACATTGCTCTATTTGAGACAACATGAGCAGACACTGCCCAGTGGGTACATGTCTCTGTGAGCACCGGTGGGGTCTTCCCTCCCAATCCAATTTGGCCCCAGTTATGAGCCACTTGGACATAGTCCTGGCCCTTGAAAGAACTGGAGGGCACGTGCCTCTTCATGTGAAGTGCAGAATCTCATTGTAATACAAATAAATATACATTCTGTCATTAAAAATAGTGCTTCAGGGCCAGCCAGGTAGCTCAGTGGATTACAGCTCCTGCTTAGGCAGATACAAGGACCGGGTGGGGTGTGAGCCCCAGCAGGCTGCGCCAGTCCTGCCCCCAGCGCACTGAGACTGTGACTGAGACTGAGTGTGGTGGCGCGTGCTTGTAATCCTGGTACTTGGGAGGCTGAAAACAGGAGGATCACTATGAGTCTGATCTATGTAGTGGCCCCTGAGAACCCTGTACTAAATACATTAAAAAACAAAAAACAAACAAAAAAAAAGCCAGTGCTTCACTTTATATTTAAATTGCAGCTATCTAAAGACTTGGGGATAAGAGACAAAGGAATAGCTGGGTCAAATAGGACCTCTAACACTACTTTTCTGAGGAGTTTCCACACTGATTTCCACAGTTGGTTGCACCAGTGTGCACTCCCACCAGCAGTGGAGAAGGGGTCCCTCTTCCCCACAGCCCTCCAGCGTTGGTTATCAGTTTATTACTTGATGATAGCCACTCTCTCTGGGGTGAGATGGAGTCTCAGTATTGTTCTAATTTGCATTTCTTGAATGACTGATGATGTTCACCAGTTTTCGTAAGTGTATTTGCCGTTTGTATGTCTTCATCTAAGAAGTTTGTATTCATCTCAGATGCCCATTTTTTGACTAAGTCTTTAGATTTTGCAGGCTTTTTTATTATAAAAAGGAAAATCATTATCAAACAAAAGGAATATTTCTTATCCACAGAGACAGAAGGATGCAAAATTACCAGTGATTTGTCCCCACTTCTTGAGAAAGCAGAAACAGGGAGGATACAGGCAATTCTGCACAACAAAATGCCTTAGAAGCCCTACAAAAATGATTAACACCTAAACTTTGTTTTTTATTTTTAGACAAATGTTTGCTCTGTGGAGAGGCCTGCATTCATGGCTTGCTGATCCAGAAGTAGGCAGTCTCTGAGCCCTGTGCGTCCATGTCCAGGGACTGCTGCGGCCATGTGCACCCCCGAAGGGGAAGTGTCCACCCTACAGAAAGGGTAGCACAGAGACGCATGAGCCAGCTGTGAAGGGAAACAGCTGGAACGGCTGGCTTTCTGCATGTCGTCTGTTAGCCTCGTTGGAGAGCCTAATTCCTACCAGGGAAGCACTTCCTCCACGGCAAGCCCCCGTTCTCCTTTCTAATTCCTGTGTTAATGGGAACTCCACTGTCACTTAAGCAAGGGAAATCCTAGCCCAAGCCAGGGGGCGTGCCAAGCCCCCAAAGACGCCCTTTCTGCCTTCACAAACACACCTGCCCAAGTGGCTGTTCCTGTTGGACATACAGAACTGATTCTTCAGGGTGGTGCTGGTTTCCTATACCCTCCTCTATTGCTCCCTGAAAAGTTTCAGTGATGCCTATAATCCCAGGAGTCAGGAGGCTGAGGCAGGAGGATTGTCAAGAGTTCAAGGCCAGCCTGAGCTACACAGTGAGTTCCAGGCCAACTTAAATGATAAAGTGAGACACTTTCTAAAACAAACAAAAGGGCCGGCCCAACAGTTCAGCAGATTAAAGCACTTGCAAGCAGGTGCAGGGGCTGGGGGTTCAATCCCCAGGCCTGCTATGTAGACCCCACCACAGGGGCACACTGAGACAGCAATTGAGATTGGGCGTGGTGGTGCGCAACTGTAATCCCAGCTCTTGGGAGGCTGTAAACAGGAGAATCACTACGAGTCTGATCTAGTA
>NDGM011154726.1:0-10353 GCA_002564305.1 Octomys mimax | reverse complement strand
TCAGGCCCTTGCACTTGCCAGGGAAGCGCTTATTCCACTGAGCCATCTCCCCGGCCCCTGTAGGCCTGTTTCATGTATCTGTGCTGCCAAGGCCCAAAGGTCAGTGGTAGAAGCTAGAAAGTCTGGGCCAGCGGGACAAAGGATCTGTGGTAGGAGGCTGAGGGGTCCGCATGATGCCAGGGAGCAATGCTCAAAGAACCAGAGCTCCCCCAAAAGGTCCCACAGCCATCCTCAGCGACAGTGAGGTCCTGAGCTCTTCCTGTAACAGCCAGGCTCCTATCAGGAAAGTCAGCACAAGCTTCTCCAAGAGAACCAAGTTTCCAACAGCTTCTCTTCTCCATTTGTGTGTGTGTGTGTTGCTAGAGATGGAACTCAGGACTTTGTGCTTGTGAGGCAGGCAGTTATGCAGCTGAGCTGTATCCCTGGCCCTTCCTCTCCAGTTCTGCCTCTTATGCTGCTGGCAACAATCCTTGGGTTGCCCGCCCCCCAGCACCATGCCAGTTCACAGCACCAGCTGTCAATCCACAGTTGCCTTGTCTCACTGTAGTCCCCCATCCCTCCTTACACTAAAAGCTTTTGTGCACCAAAACAAGGAGGCAGATTTGAAGCAGCAAAAGGCCCCTCCATCTAATTCACAGCTAGCTTACAATAAATCCTTTCATGAGATTTCAGCACCCCAAAAGGCAGTAACAAAAACTTTACACCCATTAAGATGGTATATTGCCAGCTTTCCCATTGCCGGGACCAAATTCCCAACACGCACACTTCGAGAATTTTAATTTATTTTAGGAAAGGGTCTACAGGGTGTTCAGGGTCTCACTACTAGATTGGACTCATAGTGATCTGCCTGTTTACAGCCTCCCAAGAGCTGGGATTACAGGCACGTGCCATTAGCCCAGTCTCAATAGCCATCTCAGTGCGCCCCAGGGGCAGGGCCAGCACGGCAGGCCCTGGGATCACATCCTCTGCTCCTGCGCCTGTTTGCAGGCGCTTTAATCTGCTGAGAAGTTAAATATTTTTAAAAATTTATTTTCACTTTTTAGTTTTTGATACAGGATCTTGCTACGCAGTTCAGACTTAGCGATCCTGTCTCAGATTACAGGCATGCACCACTACACCGAGTTCCAGGGCTGGCCAAGCACACCAGTTCTGGGGCTGGCATATGGTACTGGGGACTGAACTCAGGACCTTGTGCTTGCCAGGCAGGCACTTAGGCCACTGAGCTATCTCTCCAGTCCCAGAGAAATTAAATATTTTGGTTTATGGTTTCAGAGCATTCACTGCAGTCAGCCAGCTCTGAGGCAGGAGCAGCACGGTAGGCCAGTAGGCTGCATCATTCACAGCAATCAGGGAGCTGAGCGGGGGAGAACACTGGAGATCAAGCCTGTTACCAACCTGCCACAACACAAGTGCATTCTACTCATTCCCTAGGGAGGTCCCAAACCAATCAAGATGACAGTGAAGCTTAACAGTCACAGATGGCTGCTATAAAAATCAAACAAAAACCAGGAAACAAATGTATGCAAAAAGACGGAAAATGTTATAGAAAACTATGGTGGTTTCTGTCATACGAAATCACTATATAATCAAGCAATCAGGCCAGGGAGATGGCTCAGTAGAATAAGCACTTGCCTGGCAAGCGCAAGGGTCTGAGATCAATGCCCGGTTCCGCAAAAAAAAAAAAAAAAAAAAAAAAATCAAGCAATCCTGCCTCTGGCGTTAGAACGCCAAAAAAAATTACAGCTAGGGACATGAAGTATTTGTATGGTTGTGTTCCTAGCTATGTTACACACAATGGAAATGGAAGCAATCTAAGCACTCACTAATATGGATAATAAACAAGATGCGACATATATGCCAAGAGTATCACTCAGGCTGAAAAAGCACTTTCTGACAGAAGGGTAAGTGCTGAGGATATTATGCTAAGTGACAGCCTCAGAAAGGAGTGTATGACTACGGCACAGTGCAAATGTCCCCACTGCCACTGTGCTGTCGACAACCCTCCAAATAGCTGCTATAACCTTTCACTGCTATCAAAAACCAGGACATCTAATACCACCTCAGAATAGTTTGGCACATCAGACAACTGCTCACGGTGCCAACTGTAAACCCAGGTTTTCTCTGACTTTGCTCAGGTGACATAAGCGGCTCCAAGGCCCCAGCTCCACATGTCAAGGTGAGAAAAGTGAAGGCTCGTGGTCTCCAACTCCCTGCCTTCTGAATCTGCTCCTGGCCTTTCCTCCTGCACGCGGGGCCCAGGCGACCTCTCCTGCTATGGCTGTTGTCCAAAGGTTAAGTTTTCCCGCAAGCAGATCAGTGTGGCTGCCACGCGGGAGTCCTGAACTTCTCACGAGCAGCACCGATTTGCCCACTTCAGCAGTCACTGATGCCACCTGCCCATCCCCACCCTGATCCCAGCAGGCTGTGGAGAGCATAGGATGACTGCTGCAGCTTCTGCCACGGGCACAGCAGGAACTGCTGGAAGCACAGACCCGTCTCAAGCCCGCCACCTGCACAACACCCGAGCACCAGCATGTGGTCACAGCTCCCGTCACTGGAGAATCCAAAACTTTCTCACAAAAGCAGCTCTCTTCAAGCAGAGAACTCAATGGGAACATCATCAGATGGGCAGAACCTGGTTCTCAGTCACTCGTCACCCAAGGTGCAGTGAGGCGTGGAGCTGAGCTAGGTGGGTTTCACCAGTAATGGACAAACTACTCACTCCCAGTTGGAAATCCCTTCTCTGTAAAAGGAGAAAGCTGTCCCTCCTGAGCTGAGGGTCCAGCTACCTCCCAGAACCCATGAAAGGACCTCCACAGTAGCCACTACAGCCTCTTGCTGGCAAGGAGCTTATATCCAGGTCACAGCCCTGCTACCAGGGAACAAGCGGTCCTGTCTGTCCTCAGACTTCTGTTGGCAACGAGACCAGAGCAGTCAGCTTCAGCCAAACCTTGGAAGGTCGGGTCAGATCAAAGGCCCAGAGAGGGGGCCCCACAGATCCAGCTACATTCATCAGTAAAGGGCTGTCTGTCCTCCTTGTAGAAAGGTGGCACTCCCCAATGGGGAACGACTCCGAATCCAGGTTAGAAAGCACCAGTCCCACACTGCGAGGACATGGGCTCTTCTTGCTCTTCAAGCAACCTCTCTGGAGTATCAGCCTGGCCAGGGTTCTGAGGACACAGGGACAAGAGCTGGAGCAGCAAGGCACACACCAGATGCTGCAAGCTGAGGCCTCTGGCACACTGTACATGGTGACACAGTGGTGGCCTGAGACAAAAGACTCAGCTGAAGGGGGCCAAAGGGGTCAGGCATGCTGTCCTGCTTCCAAAGAAAGATGGCTCGTCATTCCTCATCACAGTGCCCAAGTACACTCTGCATTTGCTTCTAAGCCCTGGGCCAAGACCACTTGTGACCACAGGGTCACTTTCCCTGGCCAGCAGCTCGCACTGTCACCAGCCACAACCCACACTGGCCCTGTCCCAGTGGTAGAAATGCTGCACAGAAACAGAAATGCCTTAACGTAAGTAACAGACACAAACCCTTTTATAAAATATTTATTCTAGAAAACAACAAAAAAAATCACACTGTACAAATTTAGATAGAACACTCTCGATGCTCAGATTTATAAAAATGTGAACATAACAAACACTGAAGGAGGAAACTTTCACTGCTGTTTTCTTTTTAACTTAGGAAGGAAAAAATGATTTTTTTTTTTTAGGTACAATGAGAGAAAATGTCTAGAAGACATCCAGAGAGCCAACGATTAAAAGCCCCAGATCTACCTGCGCCTCTCACAGGCCAGATCTGCCCAGCTGCAAGCAGATCCAGCACGGCTGAGGACGGCCGCCCCGAGAGGCGACACAGCCTGCTGGGCGCACACTGAGGTTCAGCCAGGCTCCCAAAGCCGCTCACACAGCACAGAAGCTGACCTCTCTGCCTTCCTACCCGGGTTTATGTACACACCTTGGTACAAACACACAAAAGTGTGGTAAGGTGTCGTTTCCGGAAGAGTTAAAAAGGGACATCCAGAGTTGTCTCCTACCGCTCACTCCGTCCACTCAGACAGAGGGAGGACCATAGAAAAGAATCCACGAAAAATCCCAGGCCAGAAGTCCTGGTTCCTTAAAAAAAATCAGTTTAAAAGCTTAGAGTAGGCTCAGCTCTGCCATTTCTGAGGGCCTCGCTGACATCCTGGGGCAGCTCTCTCCAACGCTAAACTTGTCCTCTTTCACACACAAACTATTGTAAAGTAACTTCAGCCCTTCTGTAAATGAAATGAACCAGGCAGAGAGGTCACAGAAGCCAGCAGCTCCTTCACATTCCAGGAGATAGGCAGCCATGGTCACAGCCATGGGTGCCAGGCAGGGTCCATGCGGCACAGGTTGTCCAAGCTGTTGGCAGCAGCCACAAGGGTGTTGACTTTACTCTCCCCGCCTTCAAACTGAGCCAGGTTGTGCAGGCGGGTCATGATGGCAGTGACAGCTTTCTGGACCAGGGAGACCAGCTGTTGGCTGTCCATGTTCTCAGGCTGTCCGGCAGCTGAGAGAGGAGAGGAGGTATCCTCCTGTGTTTTCTTGTGCCAAGCAATGATTTCATCTCGGAGCACGGTTTTCAGAATGCCATCCACCTGGGTAAAGGAGAGAATTAAAGGACTCCCATTTCCCCATGAACAGCCCAGGGGAGGGGCACCTTCCCGTGAGGCCTCCAGGGCCTACCCAACCTCAGCAGCCTGGCTGGCCATGACCCAGCAGACAGGTGGGGAAACCGCTGGAGATGTCACCTCTTCTACTGGGGCAGCCCATGTGCAAGAGGGGACTCACCTTCATGCTGGGCAAGCATGGATGTGTCCTTTCTACCCACACAGCTGAGTGCCTTTCTAGGGTCAGCTAACAGTGAATAAAGAAAAAAAAGCGGACATTTTCTGCCTCACTACACCTCTGGAAGGCAGGGGCCACCTCCCACTGAACATGTCTGTCCCCATATGCCAGGGCCATATATAAAAGGGTAGGCAAACGCAAAAGCTGCTGCACTGACAGGCTGGGGACACCATCCAGTAGAGCATTCTGGATTCTCTCTTGGAAAGTGGGTTCCTTCACATCCTGCTGCCCCCAGGGACACCACTTCAGCATTCTGTCCCCTTGATAGCAGGCGAGCAGGTCCTATGAAAAAGCCAGCGTGTGCTGAGACCTGTGGGGCCTACGCCTCCCAAGGAAAGGTACCATGACCCACCTTGAAGTTGGGCTGGGCAAAGCATCGTGCAACAGCGATCATGGAGGCAGTTAAAGGGCCAGAGACACCGATGGTGGTCAGAAACTCAGAGATGTTGGGGGTGAGGCGGAAAGGGACAGGGCGGTTGGCATCTAAGTCCCCAGTTGCATCATTTATATCAAATCGAAAGTAGGCAACATTCAGCTTGCCGGTGTCCTGCATTTCAGAAGGAGACATGTTAGGGATGTGCTCAGCAGTGGAGAAGGACAGAGGACATCTGGCTGCTCACTCCAGTTACCTGAGCAATCTGTAACATCTCAGGGTTGAGTCTATTTAAATGCAAGACAAACTCTGCAAAGCCTATCAGTGCCAGCTGGATGGTGAACATCTTCCGGAAGGTCCAGTAGTCTGTGGCATTGGGCAGTGTGTGCAGCGCCCACTCTTTCAGCATGCTGCGTGGCACCATGTTGCTCTGTACCTCCTTGAGAATGTCTCGAAGGACCTGAAACACATCATTCTGTAACTCTTCCACCTGATTCGCTATTTTTTTCTACAAAGGGAAAACTCTCAAATTCCAATTACCTAGTTAAATAAGTACAGGAAATTTCATTGCCAGGGAGAGAAGGGGAGGGGAGGGGAGGGGAGGGGAGGGGAAAAAAGGGAGAGTGAGAAAAAGAATGAGCCAGGTGGTCCTGGCAAGGCCTCTAGTGAGCTTAGGGCAGGCTTCTTGCCCTACTGCAGTGACACCACCCACTCTCACCCCACCCGCTCTGCACAGGTCTGAAGAGCTGATGGCCTCACAACCAGGCTGGCTGTGAAATCTGACAGCCTGACAGTGACTAGTAGGCAGAAGGAGTTTGGTGATCCCTCCCCAAAAGCCTCATTCCAAAAGACTATTTGGAATCTATCTGGCAGTTCCTGCAAACAGCACCATTCACAGGGTTTTGTCTCTGACTGAACTCCAATTTTATATCACCTCCCACCAGGGACAAGGATTTAACATCAAAGGTGCCTGAGGTAGTGATGCTGACAACTAGCGCCACAACAGGAAAAGCTGAGAATGAGCTATTTTCAAAAAAATATTAGGAGACACAAAAATATAGCCAACCCACAGGGGAAGAAAGTGAACTAATGCTATCAAGTTATCTGTATCCAGAATACATAAAGAATTTGCAATATACAGAGAAATCACCCAAATTTAAAAATAGAAAAGAGCTTGTATTTCTCCAATAAACAAACATAAATAGCTCATCAGCACAGGCAAAGATACCTCACATTACCAGTCATTAACCCTGAGATAGTACTTCATATCTACTAGGATGGTACAATAAAAAAAGGCCACGGGAAGTGTTAGCAAGGATATGGAGAACTTTATCCACTGAGTTCACTTTCTGAAACACTTCAGCCATTCATCAAAATGCTAATTAAAATGTGACTCAGCAACTCCGCTCCTGGCAGAAAGCAAAACCTCCTACCTAACACAGAGACATCCACAGAAGCATTAGTCCTACTAGTAAGGAGGTGTAAACGACCCAAAGTCCATCAACTGTTTATCCAAACATGGTGTGTTGTGGTTTGTGTTGACATGTTCCCCTAAAGCCTCAGACAGTCATGGCAGGGGCACTTTTCCTAAGTGGCGGAATCTAGACTTTGTGACTGATCCATGATTCAATGCCGGGATTATAGGTGTGAGTGCTAGGCCCACCTACAGCAGGTAGCCCACATGCGATATAAGGGACAGAAAAGAGGCTAGTCCCCTTCTGTCTCTGTCTCTTTTGTTGCTTTTCCTGCCTTGGAATCAATGAACTATGGACTGGAACCTCTACAAACTATGAACCAAATAAACCTTTCCCCCTTTAACTCTGGGTGTCAGGTATTTTGTCTCAGCAACGAGAAGAGTAACTAAGACACAGTTTATTCACATACTGTAGTACTACTTGGCCATAATAAAGGAATAAAGTACTAACACATGCTAGACAACAAATGAACCTTGCAATTGTTATACTAAGTGAAAGAAGCCAGGCACCAGTTTACATACTATATTCATGATATGTTCAGAACCGGCAAATCCAGCGGCAGAATGCTGTGTAAGCATCTAAGAGCTGGAAATAGTGAGGAATAGGGCTAGCAGTGGTGATGAAGAGGTCTTATGGATACAAAGATGGGAGCTGGATGTGGTGATGCCTGCCTGTAGTCCCTGCATCTGCGGGCTGAGGCAGCCTGGTCAACTCAGGGAAAATTATCAAGATCCTATCTATTTACTTTATAGGGTGAACTGTACCTCACATCTCACTAAGACTGTAAAAAATAAAACAAAAAACAGGAAGATGAAAGAACAGAGTTAATAACAAAACAAATGAGGTAGAAAGAGATGAGGATACGAGATGGAATCATTCTGTGTTGCTGTTGGTATCACCATTCAGCAGGATCTGGGCACTATTTCTAAGTTGGACTAACATCAACTTACACATGTGTGGTCAGTTACACATGCTATTTATGAAACACGGGGCTCTGATGTGAGCATGTATTCACAGAAGTTACTGGCTTAAATGGTGGAGAATAAGCCCTTCTTTCCCCACAGTACCTCACAACCACTCCTGGGCACACAATAAACAGGCTGTGAGCTGTGCCACAAATTCCTAAGGGAGGCCCTAACAGACATTGCAGTCTGGGCCACCATGGGCCCTGCCTGTGTCCAACATGCACTTATGGCCTCTGTCTTCCAAAAAAAGCAGACACACTGCAATGAGTCCCTCAGGGCAAGTCATGGTTCCCCAGCCTTCTGGCCTCTCCTGTGACAAACAGAAGAACCATGTGGCATGTGGTCACAACAGTGGTCTCTCGGTGTTCCACAAGCCTGGACAAGCTCTTCTCAGCAATGGCAGGAGACTGCAAATGATGAGCAGGCCCTCTGTCCCCCAGAGGCTGTAGCTGATGGCTGTCCAGTATTCCTGAGGCCTGCATGAATGTCCTATCCGAGGTAATCCAATCAACAAGGCATCGCTGTTGTCACAGCATGCTCTACTTTTTATCTTAGAAAATATATAAGGTACAGACATGTATATGCCCCATGGCTCAAGTGCACACTGGAGACACGTGAGTATTAAGTAGATCAATAGAGAGTACAAGTAGTCTGTAGCTCCTCAGATTGTAACTGGCTGCCAAGTGAGCTGGCAGTAGACTTATTTTTAAATTCTGATTTCTAAACTTCTTCGTAAGTACCAGAAGAGGACATGAACTCACCAAAGTTAAGATAAGCCCTGGCAGCAAACATGCCATCACTACGGTCACTGACCATTTAATTCCACTCTCACAAGACTACTGAAGTTACTTTGGGGGAGAGAGGACGCTCAAAGAAAGCCTCACGCACTCCTAGGCACCCCTGTTGCTGGAGCACTGTTGCCAAGGCCTCTAACTGGAGGGAAGCACCCCTCTCCATCTCCCACAGCCCCATACCTGGTGGCTGGCCTGGGTCCCCCGTGCCTGCACTGTGGCCAGCCGGTCATAGTAACGGGAGATGGGGTTGTCGTGCTCGATGCCCTTCTTGGCACAGCGCTGCTTATAGATCTCCACGAGGGAAAGTGAGGAGGGGTTGTCCTCCACAAGACGCATCTGTGGGGATACGGCCACAACCCTAGGAACTGGGGAGGAGAAATGGGGCAGGTTAAGGGAGAAGAACTACTGCTCATGCTTGGCTCCACGTCCCCAGCACTGGCTGGGAGCAGATAACCTGGAATCCAGCCACGTGAGCAGAGGAACAGAGTGCCAAGGTAATTCCACCCCACCTCCTCAGCAGAGAGCCCAAGCTCACTCATGAGCTATTCAGCACCCATGTTCAGAAGATAACCTTAAAAAAGAAAGACATTGGCAAATGCTCACTCTTTAGAGGCTTCCCCCACCAGACTCAACAGAAGGATGCAGCCTGGCAGCTCCAAGGCACAGTGACCTCGCTAACTCGCCCTCCTGCTGCCTAAAGGGCTGTGCTCCAGCTCTGCAGAAGCGAAGCAGCGTTGCTCAGGTTGTTCCAGTAAGGACACAAAACCAGAGCAAATCCCATCACCTGTAAATCTATATCCATACACAGTGGCCACCGTGTTACACAGCAGGATCCTTGCCACGACTGCCTGCCTGAGCCCGCTGGAAGCAGCACAGCGGGAGCACGTGGGGAGGGAGCGCTGCGAGGGCCACGCCCGGCCTCCACTCCGGCATCTGCATCCTGAGGCAAGTGGACAGACCACTGTGAACTTGTCTCTTCATCCAGAAATGGGTGACAGCCACACAATAGGTTGCTTGTAGACTACATGATTAAAGCAGTAAGTGACTCTGTTACACAGGGAGGGACCTGAGAGACTTCTAGAAGATCCAAAATCCAACCTGCCTGGTGTGGGCTCACAGAGCCTGCAGCAGGAACAGCGCCCAGGCAATGCAGTCCCTGGGTGTGGGGTGCTGTTGGCTGGGGGCACACAGAAGACTCCTTAACTTTTATTTTTTTGAGACAAGGTCTCACTATGCAATTCAACCTGACCTTTAGCTAGTTCAGGTAGTCCAGGCTGGCCTCAAACTTGTAGTGATCCTCCTGTTTCAGCCTCCCAAGTGCTGGGACAACAGGAATAGGCTGGCAGGACGTGGACCTCTAAAGAGCAAAGGTGGCCAATTCAATCTAATGTCAGTTTCGCCACAGCTGTTGGCTTGCTGCTCTGGCTTTAGTCTATGAAAAGATCTCAAGATGATTCCCAGGCATGAACAGAAGACTGTCACTGAGTAATAATCAGATGTCAGAAAGATGGAAAGAGCCCTCTTATCAACATGTGGGATCAACCCTACCGACCTTGTTACTTGTTGAAGTATACACAGCTTTTTACTATGTAAGCAAGCTTCCTTTAGATTATTTTTTTTAAATTCACTTATTTTAAAGTAGCCAACCAAAGGGTCAGACATTTTGGTCAAAATGGGTTGGACTACACTCTACCTGAGCTATCAGAAGAAAGCTCCACCTGGCACGAGGCCACAAGCACTGCATGAGCTCCCCTGGGGGTTATGTGCCAAAATGTAGGCAACTCAGTTACATAAAGACTAGGCTCATGAGGGCTGGTGAGATGGCTCAGTGGTCTAAAGCACCTACTTGGAACAAGCTTAGCAAAAGCA
>NDGM011154717.1:0-12207 GCA_002564305.1 Octomys mimax | reverse complement strand
CCAAGGACTGGAGGACTAGCTTTTCCAGCCCCCCAACATGCTGTTTCTTTGTCTTTTTTTTTTTTTCCAGAACTGGGAATGAACTCAAGCCCTTGTGCTTGCCAGGAAAGTGCTTTCCATTAAGCCATCTCCCCAGCCCCTCAGCATGCTGTTTCTAACGGAAATATGACTCACCCTAGTCTTTGCTTAGAGAAACACAGTGCTAATCTGTAACTGTTATGGTTTGTACCTAGGTGTCCCCACAAAGCATCGCACAGTCATGGGGCGGCTTCTGGAGTTTGCGATTGATTCTTGATGCAATGCTGGGATTATGGGTATCAGTGCCCTGGGGCAGATGCAGCTGCATTACAATGCGAGGAGGGGAGAGAGGCGAGCTAGCTGCCTGAGCTACTGCTTCTCTCTTTGCTCTCTGCTTGTTGCTGCCAGCATGAACAGTGGCCCTCTGCCATGTGCACTCTGCCTTGGAGCTAGTAAGTATAGACTGAAACCTCCAATGACTGTGAGCTAAATAACCCCTTCCTACCTTCAAAAAATTTAAAAATTTAAACTTTAAAAAATTTTTAAAATTAAATGAAGTTACCTAAGGCTATTATCTAGAAAGAATTCACTGAAGCTAAAATGTGGATGATCAAAACCTTAATGATATGCTACTTATTGATAGAAATAACATCCCTAGTAGAAAGTCTAATGTTTTATTTCCTTAGTGTTTACCAGCTATGCATTGTGAGAGATATATTTAGGTATGTAAGTTTGGACAACTGTATTGTGGATTTCTGCTGGTCTATGTAAAGGAATAGATAATACTTAATTTGTTTTTTTTTATTTTCAATTGTTTGTACTTTTTCTTTTTTAGTTCAAGGTCTATAGGGTCTCACTACACAGATCATACTCATAGTAATCCTCCTGTTTCCAGCCTCCCAAAAACTGGGATTAAAGTCACATACTACCACACCCAGTCCCTCTCCTTAGTTTTTTACATATTTATTTCTTCTTCCAATTGTTCATGCACATATCTGGTAATATGAATAACATGTTTAACTATACACCCTGCCATGATGCTGTCTGACATAGCCCAAGTGATACTAATACACGGAAAATGCTTCAAATATTTTTCAAAACCTTCACCTATACAGAGGTTCTCAATTCACTGAGTCAGTGCGCACATCTGGAAAGTGCATGACTTTAGTCAGAAATAGCTGATACATTAGTAACAGATGACAGGAAGTAAGTGCTGCCTGAGTAGTGGTTATCACCACTTTATAGGTACTCAAGAAAGATTTTCCGAGGACGCGCATTGTAGAAATTTTTTTTAGAGGGAAGAGCTTAAATAAGTAGAATAGTAGACAAAAAGTGTATTGTACTAAACAAAAGAGCATTAAAAGACAAAAGGAAAAATGGCAGGAAAGTTTCATGTGGGAGAACATCAATGATTTAAAGAGGCAAGGAGAATTAGGTCAAAAGAAATTATCAGAAAAGACACTTTGAAAATCTAAATTCAACTTAGAAATGTGGAGCAGGTTTATGGCAGTTGAACAGAAGCCAAATTATTCTACCGTGACATAAACAGACATGTACTACTCTCCAGTGCTATCTGCTATGCCTCCATTCTTTCTTGAACTCCAATGAACAACAGCATATCCCATGGTCTCTTCTGCCTCACCCCTGCAGAGCTTTGAGGGCAGGAACACATTTTCTAAGCTAGTTGGAGCAAGGTTTGTATCTGAGATCATCAATTAAAATTCTGATATCAAAAAGTAATTAGAAGCATACACTATAGGCCTCTAGCATATGTTTACCTTAATATCTTGATAGACCAACTGAGATTCAGCAACAAGGGTGTTTTTGTATTCAATCACTTCAGGAAGGACCTCTGCTTCTGCTTGTAGCTGTTCCTTGTCATATGTAGTTTCCTGAGGTATAAAAAAAGACAAAGTGTGTGGGTAATGAAGCCAGTTGTACTGAACCATAAAGTTGACTTCGTATTCTTCCTGTTACTTGCAGGGAAAACTGCTTGCTCCCACACTTGGATTAAACTAATCTGTAGCCACGTTTGAAATAGTCATATCCTACAGCAATGGTCATTTTAGGTACAGCCATTAGACACAGTTTATAAGAGTACCCCAGACTCAATGTCTGAGGCCAGAGAGAGTCTTTCTTGTGCTCCCTTGCCTTTGAAAAATTTTAAGCAAATATCTTGTTATTTAAAAGGGCTCATAGATCTCTAGGGAAATAAAAAAAGTTATGTTAGCCATAGTGTACTTTTCAAAATAGGAACACCTGTGTTTTTTAGAACATAGAGCACAGTGAAGAAGGTGGTAGCTTTAACAATAGCAATGTAAACAGGAATAATAAGATGTCAATTAATTTATTCGACACGCATGACTTTGATCTTATTCTAGGCACTCATTGCTTGATACCAACTGCCCTTTTGCCATGTGTACACCTTTCCTCTCATAACTATATCACTGGCTATGCTATGAGATCCACAGACAGTTGTGGAATTGTCCACCAATTTTCTCTTAGAACCTTCCAGCTGAAATTAATAAGATCAACTAGTAGAAATTTAGGAAAAACCTCACAAAAACCCTGGTTCTGAAGAGAATGGAGAGTACTAGCATTAGAAGCATTGATGATTCACAACTAGACTGTTATTAATGTCATACAGTATTGTAATCACACACTATGTCAGATATTCCTTAAACATTTACTTACTCTTTTTGCATAAATGCTTTAATTTCAAATTCTTTCAAGCTATTATGGTATACTAGCTAGAATTTTCTTTGCAAGTAAAGTGCTACTTTAAAAAGTTATCCTAGCGATTTGATTTGAAACTGTCTAGTTGCTATTTGTTTATCAATAAAATTCTGAAAAAAAAAAGAAATTTGGAACACACAAAAAAATAAAAAATAAAATAAAAATAAAAAGTTAAAGATCTGTCATTTAAAAAAAGAACTAGCAACCCTAATAAACTAATCCACTAATCCTTCATTCTTTTATAGTTAACTGGCTATATATTTTTTAACAAGAAAGTGATATATATATATATATATATATATATATATATATATGAAACATTTCAGTATTTCAACTATCACTATTTCATTTTTTGAATTTTTTTTCAATTCACTCTTCCATCTTTATATGGAGACATACCTTTAGATCTTCTCTTATTTCCATCTTGAAGTAACATTGCACTACTTACTTATTTTGTTTTGTTTGAGGATTACTTTTTCTAAGAAGAATGAGATTTTATTCTCACCCATCTTCCCTCGTTAATCTAAAAAGCAAACTTCTTTCTCAGAGTTTTAGGGTTAGGGAAGTGTCTGGCACTGACCTCTATGATAGGTATCTCTCTATAGCTCTTGTCCTCTGAGATCTTGATCTTCTCCAGGATCCACTTCTCCAGGTCATCTACATCTCGCCTGAAAACCTGGTAGTGATAGGACTCCTCGAGCTTCTGGCCCCGCTCGGCAACCCTTTCCTTGAACCTGTGGTACCGATCCAACACCTCCTGACGCCTCTGCTGGATTTCTTCTGCTGTCTCCAAAACCTTTGGCCCACTGCTCTCCATAATCTGCAAGTTTAAAAGTTTCTATGTACTTTGAAATATCACACTGCATTGCATTAATATGTGAAAATAATATGCATCAAATGCGATTATAAAAAAATCAAATTAAAAAGTTTCTATTGAATGCTACTTCTCACATATCTCAAGGCATTTATGTATGCAAATCAAGGTTTGCATGTCTTTAAGAAATTAAATGTTTATTTGTAGAAGCCCTACATATATTTTTGTAAATTGAATCTTATATAATTACTACTTAAACTAACAACTATTACTCATTTGGGAAACATTTCAACTTCTTAATGTGTGGCAACATTTATTCTTCTACAGAAAAAAATACTATTGGGCTTGTAATAGAGCAAGTTCAAATTAGGAATTTAAATTTTCTGGTAGATCAAAAAGAAATGTAATATTGTGGCCTTCAAACCTTAAAAGCCTTTGAGATGTGCTGATCATCCTGAACTTAATTTAACAAGCACTTAGGCATGGTTTGCATGTAATGTAATAAATTATATAAAAATTTCAAAAAAATTTTACTTTACACTTAGAAATAGGCCTGACATGTTATTTACTCTTTGTATTTACTTTATCTAAAACATTACAAAGGCAAACTTAGCATGTTTTCTGCTGATTTAACAAGTTTCAAATTATTAATATATAATTAATTGTCTTTTTAAAACTCTTACACAGTGGAATAATAAAACGTAGTCCCCTCTTTAGAGAAATCCAGTCTGAGTGTGATAGTGCTGAGCAAAATTTCTGAAGGTCCACTTCAGTCATGAGGATCTGAGTGCTGTTTCCCCTTTCCAGGTTCTCTTGAAGTCTCACTACAGAGTTTGCATTTTGCTCTCTTTTTTTCCCTCTTTTCTTTCTCTATGGGCAGCATTTACTAATGTGGTTTTCACATTAAATCATTGCATGGAGACTCAAACCTTTATTAATTTTATTTCTTTTTCCAAGTTACTAGTTGTTCTTCATGAGAACTAACTTATATCTTTGCTATGTTTTGGTAGCTACACAGACATAAGTTTTAGGTAGTGCTTACGTTGAAAAGGAGAATTATGGTGCTCTACTTCTTAAAAGTCAAATAGCAATTTTAAGTAACACTTTAAACATAGCACAGGCAGTTCAAATGAGACAGTTTTCCTAATAATATCAGTAACAGCATTGGTGGTCCAGTGGTAGAATTCTTGCCTGTCTAATGATATCAGTAACAAATTGCACTAAAGAGAATTGAATTTAGTACTCACGGTTTCCTTTGTAGATCTTCTATTTTTTCTAAAGGTCTATCACTTGCCAAGATGAAATATATCTAAGAGAGATTTGGAGAGAAAATTCACATGGAATTCTGTAATTGAATTCAAAAAAGAACTGTCAGAAACATGAACTTGGTAAAGATAAAAAAAAAAAGTTTCAGAATCATCCCACCAAACATAGACAATCAACTTTATCTGCACAAGCCATGTTCAGCTGAGACAGCTGCTAACTTTCACAGATACAAGATGATTCAGCACTTTGGGGGGTTGCTGTCATTCTCATTTGCTCAACAGAACTTCCAAAGCCAAATGAATGTAAGGTTTTCAGACCAAAAAGTAAGAAGAAAAACTAGTTGCAGATGTAAGACAAACAGCTATGCTAAGACTGTTTTCTATCTGTGTGTGTGTGTGTGTGTGTGTGTGTGCGCGTGTGTGTATTTTAGGGAAGGGTCTGTCTGACTACTAGATCAGGCTCACGGTGACCTGCCTGTTTACAGCCTCCCAAGAGCTGGGATTACTGGCACACACCACCATGCCCAGTCTCAATGGTCTTCTCAGAGCACCCTGGGGACAGGGCTGGCATGGCAAGCCTGGGGATCAAGCCCTCAGATCCCGAGCCTGCTTGCAGGTGCTTTAATCTGCTGAGCAGTTTGACTGGCCCTTCTGTTTTGTATGACTTTAGATGCTATAATGTCTGAGCATCATTAACGAGGAAAAACTATATGTTGCTCATCTTCTTGACTCCACAGTGCAGAAGTGCAAGGATGCAGGTTACCCACAGGTTTTTAGGCTGGTCTTTTTCTAGAAAACAGAGCTCAACAATTTCATCAAGATCAAACTGCAGCCCAAAATTTGCTACAGGATCTTTCTTAAAATGAAGAAAAGATTATATTTCCAGACTCATAGGTCAGACTTTTAAAAAATATGATTTAGTTGTACATGTTATCATACAAACAGAACAAAAATTGAATGTGTAATTATGCTTATATTTAATTTCATGAAACAAAAATTAGGATACCTCATTGGATAAGCTAATGATATCATAAAACATTTGAAAATGGGACTTGTTTTTAATATACAATTATTTTGGTGGAGAAAAAAGTGGAGATGGAAATTGTTCTCAAAGGCAAAGTAATTTTAATCAAACTTACTATAGTGAAGCAAACAAGCAAGGAGAAAATATCATTATTTCAATCTTTCCTACAAAGCACTCTATGCATGCCAAACTTCATTCCATTTGCTCTTATTGCTTATGCTTTTGTTCCCATATCTCAGAAATTATTGTCGTGGCCAATGTCATTCTTTCTAGCATTTTCATAGTTTTATGTCTTACATTTAAGTTTTTAGTACAATTTGACTTCTGTTTTAGGGATGGTGTAAGACAAATGTGTAATTTTTTCCATGGTGACATCTAGCTTTCCCAACATCATATATTGAAAATATATTTTTTTCCCTGAGGAACATGGCTACTAATTAAACTACACTGCAACTTTGGTTACAAGATTAACTAACAGTTTAATAGTCTTGGCATAGTGATCCTGGAATAAAAGAAAAGAATCTGAAATGTTGTTGAATGAATTGCAAAATGGTACAATGGAAGGCTGGGGAGATAGCTTGGCAGTCTAAGTGCCTGCCTGTGAAGCACAAGAACATGGGCTTACTCCCTGATCCCACATACCAGGCCAGTCCCATCATGTTAGCCATCAAAACCGGACATGGTAGTGCACACCTATAATCCCACAGTGGGATTATAGACTGAGACAAGAGGATCCCTATGAGTCCGAAGTGTGTAGTGAGACCTTGTACCAAATAAATAAATAAATAAATAAATAAATAAATATTATGATGGCATGTTGGCATTGGATTTTATTCTTTATATGAACTTACAAATAACAACAGGATGATGTTTTGGTGTTTAGAGACTTTCTTTTACAAAAAATTTAAGGCTAATGATATCTTAATGCAAAATGTGCAAAGAATTGCTCCAGATTAATAGAGATCAGAACTACAAAAATAAATTTAAAATGAACAAAAGACTTAAATAGATAGTTCTCTAAAAAAATTTCTTCTAAAAAGAAGATATCCATATAAGCAACAGATATACAAAAAGATGCTCAAATCACTATGAGGGTAATATGATTTAAAAAACTACAATGAAACATGTCACCTCTCTTAGAATGGCTACTATATAAAAAACAAAGGAGATGCTATTGCCAAGAATGTGGACAAATTGGAACCCTTGTACATTGTTGGTGGGAATGTTAAATTGTACAGCCATTAGGGAAATCAGTATGAGGTTTCTGAAGGTTAAATAAAATTTCTATTTTATCCAGCAATATCAATTATAGGTGTATACTGAAAAGAATTGAAATTCTCAAAGGATCTCAGAGTTACATTCTAAGACGTGATGGTACATTCTTATAACCTCAGCATTGGGAAGCTGGGCTAGGAGATTTGTTGTGTGTCAGAGTCCAGCTTATTATAGCATGACTCACAGAAACAACTAATTGCAGAAACAACTAAAACATACATTATAAATGAATAGATAAACAAAATGCGGAAACAGCTAAAACATATGTTATAAATGAATAGATAAGAAAAGGTGATATATAAAGAAAATTGATATTATACAATCTTTGAAAAGAAGTAAAACCTATCATTTAGGGTGTCATAGATGAACATTTAGAAAGTTATCCCAAGTGAAATGAGCCAGACATGAAGGATAAATTATAATATGCATGAAGTAAATTTAAAAAGTCAAACTCATGGAAAGAGAATAAAATGATGATTGTAATGGATTGATACAGAGTAAAATGAGGAGTCATTTTAATGCATGTAAACTGTGAGTTATGAAAACTGATTAAGTTCTGCAGATTTGGTATACAACCATGAAACTTTATGCAACACTGTTATTTATAGTAATACAATACTATAGTCTTAAAACTTCTTAAGCAGGTAGGGCCAGTGGTATAGCTCAGTGGACTGTGCTTACTTAGGTAAGCATGGAAGCTGGGGTTAGATCCCTGGTACCGTATGCCGCTCTGGCCCTGCCCCAGGGTATGCTGAGCCAGTGATGGCATCCGGCATGGTGGCACATACCTGTAATGCCAGTACTGGGGAGGTAGAAATCAGGAGGACAGCCACAGTCTTTGGAGAAAAAAAAACAATGTTGAAGTCCACAGAAGACATTCAGGGAAGATGTTTCATACATTGAAAGAGATGAGTTCTTTAAGGTTTCAGTGACTGCAGCCAGGAGTGAGTCTCAGAGGAGTTGCTCTGACAGCACTCTGGCTATTATTCTGATAGCTGCTGACTTGAAATTAGTCTTCCCCTGAATTCCCACTCTCTTGAAACTAGGATAGATTCTCCAGTGTCTAAACATTGTTTACCACTCTTAGTACAAGGATCGAGGTCCTTCCTTAGGATAGTTTGAGGAACATAATAGCAAAACTTTATTCCCTAGACTGTTAATACTTTCTGGTTTTCATCTTGGGTTTTTATACTTGCCCATAATTGCTTACTGACTCTGGCCATATGAAGATCCTCACTAGAAAAGACTCACATAAAACATGCACAACGGACATCATGAAGGAATAAAAATGGGCACAATCCATAAAACTCATGGGCAGTGCAGTACCTAAGTGAGTGCTGGTGGTTTACAAGAAGTACAGTGTTAATTACAGACAGAATAATGTAAAAAGAAGGTATGCAAATAGAGTTTTCACTTTTTGATTAAAGAATCGCAAGTTTGAATAGTGTATAAATTTTGAAATAAAATTAGAGCACAAACAACCATAGAGAATGTCAAGAGGTGAAAGTTGAACTGGATACAGTTAACTGCAGAAAGACTTCTTATTTTTTAAATGCTCTGTAATACTATCCTGATTCATTTTGGAATTTAAAACAGAGGGATTTTTAAATAAGAACTTTTTCTGAGAGCTTCTTTCTAAAAGCCAAGTCTTTTTAACGGTCCTGCCTGGGTGGGGTGGTTTGGAAGCCTGTGGTGTTTGGCCCTCGTTATCAGCTTGGGGCAGATGAGCTCTTTACAGCAGGACAATCAACTGAGAGCAGCTTCCATCAGTGCAGGACTCAAAGCACAGTGGAGAGTTTCACCTCCTCCTCCTGGGCTCAGGCCTCCCAAAGCTTCCTTGCCAAATGCTCTAATCTTCTCTGATGAGTTTTCTGGAGTTCTGTTTTCTCCTTTGGTTAACCAACAAGATAAATATGTGATAAGTATGGGAATAATGCAAAACTGATCCTTTTTATCAGTGGGACACAAGTCATCATTAATCTATTATTGTTATATTTCATATTTTAATGTCTTTACAAATTATGTATATATGTATGTATGTATATATGTATTTTATGCATTTGGTATGTAATATAGGGTCTCACTGCACAACTCAGACTCATAATGATCCTATGGTTTTCAGCCTCCCCAGCACTGGGATTATAGATGTAAGCCTCCATACCCGGTCTGAGTGGCTTGCTCAGTGCACCTTGGGGCCAGGCTGGCTCTGCATATGATGGCAGGGATCGAACTCCAGGTCCTGCATTTGCCTAAGCAGGTGTTTAGTCTGCTGAGCTATTTCCCCAGTCCTTTTTACAAATCTACTTTAAAGACAGTAAAAGAACATTAGAAATAATACAAAATTTCACTTAACAAAACATTAGGAATTCAACAGTGGCTGTTATTTTATAGACTGTCCTCTTCAAATTAATCCTTCAGTTTACCAGATATAAGCATGCAACATTGATCAGAGAAATTTGAAAGAAAAGAAAAAAAAATAAGCACTAACTGTTCCTTTCAATAGATCACTGGAAATCATTAGTACTAACATCCAAGCTACCCTGTATATATGCATAAATATATGAAAAAATGTTCAGGATCATTGATCATTTCAGAAATGCAAACTCAAACATCACTAAGATTCTTTTTCACCTCAGCAAGAATATCTATCAAGAAGTCAGGCAATAGCAAATGCTGGAAGGGCTGTGATGAAAAAGGAGCCCTTCTCCGCTGTTGACTGGAAGTAGACTGGTATGACCATTATGGAAATCAGTGTGGAGATTCTTCAGAAACTAGGAGTGGAGATCTTATTCAACCCAGCTATTCCCCTCCTGGGTATTTTTACAGAAGAAGTGAAAACATCACACAGCAGTGATACATGTGCCCCCATGTTTATAGCAGCACAATTTTTCATAGATAAATCTTCAGAACAACCCAAAGTTCCCATCAATGGAGGAATGGATAAAAAGAGCTAGTATTTTTATATAAACTCGGGGCTTTTCTAGGTAAATGCATGCAAATAGAGACCATAATCATGAGTGAAATTAATCAGACCCACACATGTAAACATTGTACTGTCTACCTAGTGTAACCCCAAAAAAGTCCATAAAATCCAAAAAGTATATTAGATACTCTGAAAGAGAAAGAAACTTCTCAAAAGGAAGAAATAACTGGGATTAGAGAAAGGAGTAAAAGAAGAAGGAAAGGAAAATATATTCATTGCAGTTTTGACTACTAAATGGATCATGGCAACAGATAAAGATATTTATAAAATAAAAAAGATCTTTTTATAGTTAAGTACCCACTTTACTACAGGTCCTCTGAGGTATTTTTTTTTTCCTTTTGCTCAAAATTTATATATTATTCCAACTTTCAATTTTTAATAATATCTTGCTTTTGTTTTTACTCTTCAAAATAAAATAAAATATTTTTAAATAGAAATTTTTCCTATCTTCAACATCTTTTACTGCTCTTTAATTTTATTTTTCTCTCCATTTATTTGCTTTTGTTGCTTCAAGAATTCCCCCACATCGGATTTATCTGATATAATGAACTATATGATGGAACATTAGTTTAGGTTAATGGAACATAGACTGGATACTGGATCTGAAAATGAGCCATCTGACTTAAAGGATTGGTTTCACCATTTAGTAAGAGAGTTGTGATTGTGCAAAAATGTCAATCACATCTACTTTTATTACTACAAATAATTAATGTCATTCTGAAATAGTAATTTTTAAAATCAGAGTACACTTTGCTGGTTTTGGGGATTGAACCCAGGGCCATACGCATGCTAGTGTTAGGCCACTAAACTGTATCTCCAGCCCCTCAAAACGTTTCTTAAGGTTTTCTAGTTTATGAGGGCAATCTAGTTAATATGTCATGGGTGCAGATATAACTCTGTTTAGAAAACATTAATGAAATGCTTTTATACTTCTGCAATAGTACAAAATCAATAATTACAATTCGTTGAATCTTTTACTTGCTGTAAAGTTTGGTAATTGTAGTATTTAATGAAGCTTTCACCAGTATGGGGGCATATGAAGAATGTAACTAAGGTTCAGGTTTGTATTATATTTTAATTCTTACTCTTTGCCTCAAGGTTTGTACAACTTGTTGGGACAAAATATAACACATGAACTGAGGCCCAGGTCCTCGGCTTAGCTTGGTTGGATAAGTGCATGCACTGTACACAGGGATCATTGAGAGCTACTTTAGAAGCTGCTCACAAAAACTCCAGTATACTAATTGTATGAATAATTAAAAGTGAATCTACAGAGATTGCATAATAATTTTCTACATGTTGTACTACATGCTTTCCATAGATTATTTTATTAAACATTTTCCAATATTCTGTAAAAAATAAAATAAAAAATAAAATCAGAGTACAAAGAGTAAGATCTGACATTGGATTTTTTTGGTCAGTGTTTGTAAGAGAACAGATTTAACATAGGACAGAAATCTACAAGAGTAGCTTATAAAATTTGCCCAAAGAGTCACGTGTACAAGAGTGCAGCAAATCTGAAATCTAACCCTAAGCCCAAGAATGCTAGTGAAAGTCCTATTTAACATTTAAATATACACCAATCATATAAATTTAAATGGATTATCTGTCCTGGTTTCATTTTATTCACAAATGTATCTTCTCTTTACCTATTTTCTCTATAGATGCTCTTAATGGGTGTATTTTATCTTATTTGGCACAATGAGTGAGCATAATAGATTTGCATTCGAGTTTTTAGGGCTCTTTTGCTTCCTTTTTTTCTTATACTGTAGATAACTTGGTTGAAGGTTGTGATCATACTATGAATATTAGACTGATGGCTGTGTCTTGATTTTTTTTTTTTTTTTTTTTTTTCAGAACCAGGGATTGAACTCAGGCCCTTGCGCTGGCGAGGCAAGTGCTTATTTTACTGAGCCATCTCCCCAGCCCTGGCTGTGTCTTGGAAAAAGAGAACTTGTTTGAGAATTGCAGATGAATTAGGGCCATGTTCCCAAATGATACTTTGAAAAACAGCAAGATGGAGGGGACTTGGCTGACCGTGTCAGATACAAAAGTTACATTTCTTGTTATATAGGTCTTGCTTTATCTTGGT
>NDGM011154709.1:0-16855 GCA_002564305.1 Octomys mimax | reverse complement strand
CGAATAGGCTGCACATGACCGCAGCCCTTTTTGGCACAACCGTTGTTCCTTCTTTTTTTCGTCATCTTGGAAAGGAGGACCCGAAGGAGAGCACATTGAACTTTTTTTAGCATTAAGATACTTCATATGTCCTTGAAACTGCCTCTCTTTGCCTACCTCTCTTGCATTCCCTGCTGATCCATGTTGCCCTGAGCCTTCTATCACCTGTAGATAGGTGCTATACAACTTTGTCCTATAAGACATTAAAAACACTCTGCATTCTTTTGTCACCTTAAGGAAAACTTTTTCAGGCCAGGTTGGGTGGTACACATGTATAATCACAGCTACACAGGAAGCTGAGGCAGAATAAACAAGTTCAAGGGCAGCCTGGATAACTTAGTGAGACCCTGTCTTAAAATAAGTAGGGCAAGGTGTAGCTGAGTGATAGAGCATTTGCTTGGCATATAAGAGAGGTCCTGAGTTCAGTCCCCAGCATTACCTCACTTTAAAAAAGGAGGGCTTTCTTTTGACCTCCCTGATGGTTTTCGACTAAATTAATACCATTCTCTTCTGCTTCAGAAACTGCCACCTGTAGTTAAAACACTTTTAACTTTCTTTGTACTTTCTGTAAATGGAACCATCTGGTCTCTGCAAATGACTTCAGGGAATTGGTGCTTTTCTTTGTTTTGTCCTTCCCTGGTCTTTTAACTTTCGAGCATCACCTTTGTACTCTTGGTGGGAAAATCTTTATGGTATGTGGCATGGTGGATCCTTGCCTTCGTTATTAACCTCTCCACTTCCGTTTTGCATTTTACCTCTTGCCTTGGAGTCATGTTTTTCTAGTGCTGAGAAGGACTAAAAACTATCCTTTTCATCTCTTCTAATTTTAGAAGTGATTGGTCCATAAAGGAACATTATCCTATTCAAGACAAATTGACTTAGAAGAGTTTCAGTGTCTTGGGTGGTGCCTGTGTTATCTGAAATGACAGTTCTAGTAGATGCTGTAGTGAAGCTTTCCTTCTGTTTTCCTGGTATTAGTGTCTTTTTGTTTGTGGTAATGAACACTGTGCCTTAAAACATTCACAATACTAATGGATTAATTGTATATTTTTTTTGAAAAATGTGTGCAAAGCCTAATGTGGCATGCTTTTATATAATTCATAGAGTTCAGAACATGCCACTTGTATGTGGCTTTGCAAGTACAGTATCACCATGATTTTGAAGGGATCCTTTGAGCATGGAGATGTCCTAGGCCACCATGGAAACCAGTGGGCACTGCTTCCTAGAAGGCAGGGCCCTTCTGCGGTCTTCCCAGGTAATTCACACACATGTTCAGGAGCCCATGTTCAGGTGCACTGAAGTAAATCTCGGGAGATTCCTGAAGCTGTAGAGAGACACTATAGCATAGTTTTCAGAACAAAGATGACTCTATCCTCAAGTGGAAGTGGTGTAAGTGCCACTGAGTCATGTGTGAAATGAGGAGTTTGAGGAGAAATGAGTCCTTAAAAGTCTGTTTCTGTGGGGTAGATTAGAACAAGAAATGACTTTATTGTTAAATTATTTGAATTTGAAAAGTGAAGAAATTAGCTAGAGGCATTGCTTTTAGGGATACTAATTTTTCAGAAGCTTATAATTCATGTACTTTCTTGAGTATATCAAATATATTCACACTTATTTTCTAGATGAGAAAAAAAACCTAGGGGTTGACCTTCTTCACACTATGGTCACCATGTATTAAGTATTCCAGATGCTTCAGCCACACAATATGCACCGAGAGACAACAGGTGTCACTTGGGAGCTGGTGCCCTTTGTGTCTCTGCCTCTCCAGGAGAGGATGTGGATTCTGTCTCTGAGGGCTTCTTCCATTGGAAATGCCATTTGCAGACTGGTTTGGGTGGGAGCCTCAGGCCCTGTGTCACAGTCCAGCCCATATGCAAGTCCTCACCAAAGCCAGGAGTTGGGGGCTTATTTTGTTCCAAAAAATGATTTGGCTCCCATAAGCTTACAGGCTCAAAAAAATGCTCGAAAAAATGACCTTTTGAGTTTTGTTTTTCTTCTTCATGACCTTCCCTCATAAACATGGAAAAATAATTTTCACCTATTGTAAATAGGAAAGAAGTACCTTGAAAAAGCCTTTAAGAAACCTAAATTGGCTATACTATATGTTTGTCTTACCCAGGTCTTACACAGAGAAGTCATGCATGTGTAGAGATCTGTGCTAATGACTGTGTTATTTTTCTAACAGATGTGTACATTGCAATGTTGTGTACTCTGATGTGGCTGCACTGAAGTCTCACATTCAAGGCTCTCACTGTGAAGTCTTCTACAAGTGCCCTATCTGTCCAATGGCATTTAAGTCTGCCCCNTACACATTCTCACGCCTACACTCAGCATCCTGGCGTCAAGATAGGAGAACCAAAGTAAGTCATACCAACTTCCAGTTTGTGCTCCTCTACTTTACTAGCAATTTAGAGGAGGTAGTCCTTCTTTTGAATAAAATTTAAGATGCAGAAAATGATGCAGCTATTCCAAGTTTGATGCTCTAAGAAGTGTAGCTCATAGCTCACACAAACATTTCTGTTCTTTTCAGGTAAAACCTTTGTCCCCAGTTGTCACCTATTATTTATGCTCTTGTCATCAGTTTTTGATAAAGTGGTTATTTATATATTTTATTGTTAAGATGATTTTCACAAGTGAATTCTAGGAAAATTGTTCTTTAAAAACTTCCCTTTATTTATTTATTTATTTTTTGTAATTTCGTCCTAATAAGATACACTTTTCTCAGCATTTACAATATGAAGTCAGTTTAGG
This sequence comes from Octomys mimax, assembly GCA_002564305.1. Taxonomy (NCBI): domain Eukaryota; kingdom Metazoa; phylum Chordata; class Mammalia; order Rodentia; family Octodontidae; genus Octomys; species Octomys mimax. Next base: position 14,065 of record NDGM011154709.1, on the reverse strand, counting down.
ACATTGGTTGATATCTTAATGAGTTTAACATCACCAATATAAATCCTTTATTAGTAGGAAAAAATTTCTTTTTGCCTTAATTTTGGTCTTCATTTTACCAAAATTTTTGCTTTGTGCTAGTCTTTTTTTGGGGGGGAGGGGGTGACAGGCATCAAACTCAGGAACTTGTGCTTGCCAGGCAGGCACAGTGGCATTGAACTAAATCCCTGTCCTTTGTGGTGGAGTCTTTAATAATGAGCTGGCTCTTCAATGGACAGGGCATGCCTTCCTGCAGAAAGGGAGGGTGACAGAGAGGAGGGAGCCTGAGCATAGGGGCTGGTCATGCTCCTGCCACCTGCAAGCTGTGTACTGGGGCTGTTACCATTCTTAGCTCTGTTTGCTCTCCTCTAAACTGAGAGTAGGCTTGCATCCTGTGGTTTTTGAGAAGCTAAAATGAAATGACATATTTAAAATGTGTGCTGGACTGTCCCATCTGTGGGAATGTGGAAACATTAGTTCCTTCCTACATTTCTTTATTCTTTCTTGTTCATATAGCTCTGCATTAGATATTTCTGGTTGTATTAATCTCATTTCTGGTTTCACTGTGACAGGGTAGTTTGATAATTATTCAGGGCTAGATTTGCTCTCCAAGTCTTTTGGTACATTTTTGTCTAGAACTCCATTATCAAGAGGTTATCATAGGAAAATATGTAAACATGTGATAATAATACCCTATATCTTTCTTTAGACATAGCTTTTTACTATAATTATGAGGATTTGTGATTGAATATTTACAGAGCAAATAGAAGTGGTTATTTACTAAAAAATGTTAAATTCTAATTTTATTCTAATAAGACCTTCACTTTGATGCAAAATAAAACACATTAGAAATTAGGGATCCATGTGCAACTTGGTGCCTTGCCTTTGAAGATAGGGATTAGCGAGTGTTAGTGTCTATTATTGTTCGTGGCATTAAGTCTTGCCTTTCTCTCCCAGTGAATATAACTATTTGGATCCTTATTCAAAAAATAAACTTTATTGTTGGAAATGTTTATTAAATCTGGAATATTAGTTGTAATCTGGGAATATAGTGCACCAGATGATTAAATTAAGCTAAAAAAGATATGCCTCAAATTTGAATAGAGTAAAGTAACTTCAATTTTACTTTCTGTGGTTTCAGTTACTCATGATCTGAAAGTATTATGTGGAAAATTCCAGAAATGAACAACTTTTAAGTTTTAAATTGTGCACCATTCTGAGCAGTGCAACAGAATCTCTTGCTATCCTGCTCCATCCAGACCTGAATCATCCCTTTGTGCAGTGTATCCTTGCTGCATATGCTGCCTCCCTGTTAGCAACACAGAGGCCAATAGGATCGACTTGCAGTGTGGCAGTCGTGTTAGTGACCTCTGTTTTACTTAACAATGATTCCTAAACATAAGGTTTGTCATGCTGGTGATGCACATATGCCAAAGAGAAGCACAAAGTGCCTCCTTTAAAGAAGGAGGTTAAAGTTGTTTACATTTAATAAGGAAAGAAAAAATAACATGTTGAGGTTGCTAAGATCTTTGATAAAAATTAATCTATTCATGAAATTATGGAGAAGAAAAAAGAAATTAGTGTTAGTTTTGCAATCTGCTTGAGTAGCAAAAGTTATAGCCATAATGCATAAAAAACACCAAGAAAAAAACAGCACTAAGTTACAGAATTTGATGCCAGAACAGCCTCAGGGATCCACTGGTGCTTTCAGTGTGTATAGCCCATGGATAAAGGAAGACAGCTGTATTTTTAGGAAAAAGATGTTCCAGTTTTTTAAAATACTTTTTTTTACTACCATGGTTCTTTAACAAGTGCAACCCTAAAATTAGGTATGCTACTATATCTTAAGCTATAAAACTAATTAATAGATTTTACAGAAGAACACACAAAACTTTTATTTATTTATTTTTTTTTTGAGGAACTGGGGATTGAATTCAGGCCCTTGCACTTGCCAGAGAAGTGCTTATTCCACTGAGCCATCTCCCCAGCCCCCTACACAAAACTTTTAAACCAACAAAGTTTAAGTCACCAGCGTTAGTTTGATTGTACGACTGGGCTTTGGCTGCATCCAGTTCTTGGGGACACCACTGCTGCGGCAAAGGGCACTGCTGCCTCGGCTGTTCAGGCATGCAGCCCTCTGCTCTGGTGGGCTGGAGGCAGCCCTCCCTTTGCCACCACTTTCAATTCATGCTACTGTAAATCTCATCTTGGTGCCATTGGGCCTACATTTGACCCAAAAACATTATGTCCAAAGTAGTTAGGCAGTCAGTCCAAATTGAGTTAAGCAGTCTCCACTCCAAAGAAAACTTGGGCACTGAAATCTCCCAGGAATATTTGGTTAACAGGCAGTTATGTGAACAGTCCAAATTTACACAATGATTTGCATTAGTTTTTAATAATCAGTATTAAAATAATCCTCCGCCCATTGTCTTTAGTGAACATATGGATGTTTGAAAATACACCATAGAGTTCTGCAGCCCCAGCACCTCAATTTGAAAAGCACAATGTAAGATTGATTATTTATTTATTCATTCATTTATCTATTGTGTGTATGTGTGTGTGTGTGTGCGTGCGCGCATGTGTGTCTGCACTGCTGGGGTTCAGACACCAGGCCTGGTACCTGTAGGTACACACTGTATTCTTGTGCTGCAAATATGGCCAACAATGCAAGATGCTAAGTTAACACACATTTATATAGTATTTACTGTGTGTAAGCAGTTTGTTTCTGTGGTATTGGGGATTGAACACAGGGCCTCCTGCATGCTAGGCAAATGCTCCACCACTGAGCTATATTCCCAGCCCAAAACTTTGTCAATACTGGGGAAGCTGAGGCAGGAAGATCAGGAATGCAAACCTAGCCTGGATAACATATTAGGACCCTGCTGTTTCTGGGGGAAAAAAGGACAACATTGAACATTTTTTAGTATTTTCTCAGTAATTTAAATTGTTTTGAATGTCTTCTGCTGTATTTTTATGGGAAGAAATTTTTGTCTCTTTATATTTTTTCATCAGCATTGATGAAACAGTGTTTTATTTTGCGGTGCCTTTTGTTTGCTGTTTCTAAATATGTGAGAGGAGAAGTGATAATTCAAGTTAAAAATTGTATAGAAGATGCAGAGTTCTTAACTTTCTAAGGAATCATGAAAAGCTAGGATGTCTGCATGCTAGAGGACTGGGAGGCAAGGAGGCCTCAGAAAAGCTGGATTTGAGCCATGGTCCTATGATTTATTTACTATTGAGCAAATGCTTTTTAACTCTTGAGTCTTAATGTGCCATCTGTGAACTGGTTGGCGGTGTAAGTGCACCTGAGTGTGACGATTAGGTGTGTGATGTGGAGTGAGGTACTTGGCGTCTAGTTGGATTCTCTCATTGGTGAAGTAGGAAGTCTATGGCAGCAATTTGGAGGGTGGAATTTCTTGTTCTATTTATTTTTATTTTTATTTTATGTCCAACTCAGGTGTGACACTGTGTTCTGGAGAGTTTTGGCTGCTGTGAGTTTGACCTTAAAGAGTGTGTTTGGTTCTAGCTGTCTGTTCTTTTCTCTTTCTCCTTCCCTTTGTCTTCTGCTCTTGCTCCCTCTCCCTTTTTCTTTTTGTCTGCCTGTCCTCTTCCCTTTTGTTATACAGTGCACTTACTTGTACTCAGTATAGGGTTTGGTTTTAGGGTTTGATTTTTGAGCTGCCTCACCCTCCTGCCTCACCTGCCCCCAGGAACCCAGGTTCCCTGTAGGTCGGCTGTGCCTCTGTCTGCTGCAGCTGTGCGGAGCTCAGCCCAGGTACCAGGGTCCCTTGCTGTCAGGACAGCTGTACTTCCTCTCTGCCCAGCACATTGACTCCCATTGGCTTTTCCATTGTTGTCAGAGAGTTTGTTCCATCTTTATTTGTCCCTAAGTGTCATTTTTTAAAAAACATTAGCAGCATTTTTGAATAGTTTCTGTCCTACAAAAAGGTTGAAAGAAGGTACCAAGAACTCTTGCACCCCCTTCACCAGATTCCACAGTTGTTAGTGACACGTTAGTGTAGATCCAGTTCTGGTCCGCTGTTCTTATATCCTACCGGTGTTCTCCTGTATTTAGGAGCAACAGGGACACTGTGGCCTAAATACCTCTATGAGTTCTGTTCCTCCCCTCAAAAAGGACATACATGTAAATCATTACCACATAGTCGCAAGTTAAGAAGTTGGTGCTGATTTACAGTGCCATTCCTTTGGAGAGTACCTCCATACTTCTCTAGTTGTTGAGACTATCTCCAAGACCCTAATCTGGGTGTGCTCTTCAGCTGTAGTTTCCTTGTCTCATCCCCCACATCCTGGCTGTTCCGAAGAGGCCACAGGCCTTTTGTCCTCAGGATGACTTCCATCTGTCCGTGTTGTTTTTTCACAGGACACACACTCTTGGCAGGAGTTGTCTCAGAAATGACGGTGTACTCCTTTCATTGGGTACCATTGGGGGGCTCAGGCAGTGTTTTCCCATCTTGCTCATTATTCGTGGTACCACCTTTATCACTGAGCTAGGTGTATGTCTCCCAGGTTACTGCACTGTATAATGTGCAGGAGAAATGTCTCCTTTATGTTTGTTAGTGTTTGTGGGAAGGTATTCCAGTAACCTAGCAGCAGCCTGGTTCTCAGGTTCGTCGGGACAATGCCGAGTCCATGTACTCAGTTAGTAGATACAGCACATCGTCTCAAAACAGATACCCCCTCTGTAATGTACCTTGAATAAAATGAGAACCGTGCCATTTTTCACAAAAGTTACTTCTGAAATGGAAGACAATTTTCCCCCCTCAATTTTTATATATTTGGTACAGAATCTGACTACACAGCTTGGACTCAGTGATCATTCTGTTTTCAGCCTTCCCAGCACTGGGATTAGAGGTGTGCACCACCATGCTGTGTCCCGGTGGCTGGCACAGTGCACCCTGGGGTGGGGCCAGCACGGCAGGCCCAGGGATCGAACCCGCAGCCCCTGTGCCTACTTGCAGGCACTTTAATCTGCTGAGCTATTGGACAGCCCTTTGAGCTCTTTTATACTCATGAAAAATATGAGTATGTCATAATACTGTCTTATTACCTGTTTTTTTTTTTTTTGTGTGTATGTGTGTGTGAAAGTCCTTTGTCATTGGTATGTGTCTGCAACAACATTAAAAAGCTACGTGGTTGCTTTGTTAACCATTTATGTCATTGGATGTTGGGGCTGTGAACCGTGATGATTTGCAACAGTGAGGAGTGAACATCTTTTCATGCCTGTTACACTTGCTGAGATGCCATGCGGGCTGCCAGCACTGGGCTTCGTTGTAAAGTCCTGCAAGACGTTGTCTGATCTTTGCCATATCCCCAATCAGGGGTGAAAATTAATGTGTAAGACCCTGGAAGAACATGTGCCACTCCAATTAAGTTTACAAATATCATGTAGAAAAAGCAAAAAAAAAAAAAAAAAAAAAAAGTTAAATTTGTAATCTTTTGACAGAGCATTGCACAGTGAAGTTTGAAAATGAGTAAGAAGCACTGCCTTAGAAAGAGCCTGAGAGGAAAGACAAGCAGTGTTGCAGGGCACTTCTTTCTCTGACTTTGCTGTGGGAGTATCAAGTGCAACCTCAGCTTTTCTTTTTTATTCTGCAGCCTTCACCTTCCAGCTTGTTTTTCTCTGGACTTTTCCTAAGCTGCCTCTAGATTCTCTGTGTCTGTTCCTACCGTTGTTTCCAGGACATACACAGAACCTGATAGTGGCTTCCCTCGGGCGAGATGACCAGCAGTGACTCAGAAGTGTGGCCTGCTGTGGTCTGAGCTGCTCGCAGTGACATTCAGCTTGGTCAGAGGCGAGGGGTGGTCGAGAGAGTGGTACGCTTCACTTCGGCCACACGCTGCTTGCCCAGGCTCCCTTGTGCAAGGTGTGGGGGGTAGGAGGATTGCGCACAGAACAATCAGGTCAGCTGAATTAATATAGGGAGTTTGCTTGGTGTGATGTTAGGGGTGGAAATAGTTGCAGTGGACAGAGTCCACTCTCACAGTCATTGAGAGCATAAGAAACAACGAATTTTCTTGTAGTATGGGCTTGTCTTTTTATCTCAGTACACAACTACTGGCATAGAGCTTCCTTTTTTAAGAACTGGTCTAGAAATGTTGATAATAATGTATAAAACTGCTGCTAACTGTAAAGGAAAACTTGGAATAAATAACTTACTCAGGTATTTGAGCTGAATGGCCCTGTGGAGCTCATTAATCAAATTCTTTTTCAGGTTAGGGTCCCATTTTTGAGCTGGACGGCCATGTCTGATCTTAAGCACTCCTCCTCAAAGGATGCCTCTGCTTTGGGTTAAAATAATGTGAAGGTTTTGACAAATACATGCTAGTTGTAGATTTGTTAGTGAAATGGTCGTTAATTTAGACTTCTAAACAGATATAGCTTAGTACATCTTTATCTAGAATGTTAAGATTGATCTGTGATTGAGTGATGCCAGTTGTCTTGAAAAGTTTGTTTCACAGCTAAAATGTTGTTCTTTTAATTGTGTTTGTGTGTTCTCAACGTGCTTCTGCCTCCTGAGGTCTTCAGATGCCAGCTGGCACATCTTTGACTTGAGACATGAGGCTGACTGACATTATTTCGCTGCACTTCTTCTGTTTTAGAATAATCTATAAGTGTTCCATGTGCGACACTGTGTTCACCCTGCAAACCTTGCTGTACCGCCACTTTGACCAGCACATTGAAAACCAGAAGGTGTCTGTTTTCAAGTGTCCAGACTGTTCTCTTTTATATGCACAGAAGCAACTTATGATGGACCATATCAAGGTGTGTGTGCATCTCTCCTCTCCTCTTAAGTGAATTGCAGATACGTGCACTGGCGTTGCCAGGCTGAGCTGGCAGATTGCGGTACAGCATGCTGTGCTGTCCAGGGAAGGGATGGATGCTTGTTGTCCGTGGCAAAACTCACATGTGATCAGCATGTGTCCACTCGACTGTGGGATATGTGCATGCCCTGAACTCAAAAAAGACGCATTAGGAGTTTATGAACATATATATATATATATATGAAAATGATGACTGTGAAGTTTACTTTTCTGTGAACTCCATGTTGTATGGGATTTAGATATCAACAGGAGGCCTGACAAATTATGTTAATCCATACAAATATTGGTGTACTTTGAAAAACAAAAAGTTTTCCCTTGAAATTACCTGCACAATTAATTTGTGTTATATTTGGTGCCCTTGGATCTTTCAGCGTTTTTCCCCCACTATAAAAATTGTGTGCAAGCTGACTATTAAAATATTCAGGATATAGTGTGTTCTTGGCACCTAGTGGGTGTTCTGTTAATCAATAAATGTCTTGTTTGGACTATCTACTCTCCAACCTGGAATGGGACACAGTAATCCATTTCTGCCCACTAAGCATACTGGAACTGGTGCTTGCTTCTAGCGTCTTAATTGTCCACTGTGGTAGGTTAGCATTCTTATTCTTTGTGTGATTTCTAGTTAATATCCATGGGCTTTCAGAGATTAAAATGACTTCCTTTTAAATGGTGAAACTAGAAACCCATTGTCATCATAAACGCAATCACCTTTTCTTAGTATTTTTCTCTTTTAAACATACATGTACAAAAATGGTCAGGTAAAGAGCAGTTATTCTTGCCTTGTGTCTGTTAAGTGAAAGGACTTTTAATTATTAAAAGCTGCTGTCTTGCACACATTTGAGGTCATGGGGAGTAATTGCTGTCTGGAAAGGAACTAACATCTTGGAGATCCTGCTCCTGTAGGCCAAGTGAAGATGGGGGTGGTGGCCTTACTAGGGAGGATAAAATTCATGATTGATGCGTTTTGTCATTCCCGCTGCAGTGCAGTAAAATCCACTTAGGACATTTTAAGTGTTTTATTTTTATCTATCTATCTATCTATCTATCTATCTATCTATCTATCTATTTTTGCGGAACTGGGGATTAACTCAGGCCCTTGTGCTTGCCAGGGAGGTGCTTATTCCAGTGAGCCATCTCCCTGGCCCTAAAAGTGTTTTATTGATTGATGGATTGATTGATTGCAGTACTGGGGATTGAATTTAGGACCTTGACCTTGCCAGACAAGCGCTTATTTTACTGAGCTATCTCCCTAGCCCTTTTAAGTGTTTTAGCAAAAGTTGTATACTTGTTTTTGATAATAAAATTAATGTGTGATATAAAAAATAAAGATGTGGGGGACACTGGGGTTTTTTTTGTTTGTTTTGGTCTTTTTTTTCCAGTATACTTAGTACAGGGTCTGTAGGGTCTCATTACATAGATCGGACTTGTAATGATTCTCCTGTTTTCAGCCTCCCAAGCAGTGGGATTATAGGTGCATGCCACAGGCCCAGTCTCAGTTGCCATCTCAGCATGCCCCAGGGACAGGGCCAGTAGAGTAGGCCTCAGGTTGAACCCTGGCCGCCGCACTCTGCCTAAGCAGGGTTTTCCACAGAGCTATCTGGCTGGTCTTTTTTGTCTTTTTGAGGCAGGGTCTCACTATGCACTTCAGGCTGACCTTGAACTCACTTTGTAGCCCAGGCTGGCCTTGACCTTGCAGTGACCCTCCTGCCTCAGCCTCCTGAGTGCTGGAATTATGAGTGTGAGCCGCCACCCCTGGCTGGGACATGAGATTTAGACCAGAATGTTTTAATATGCTGTATGGTGGTGCCTTGGTTCACACACGGAATTCTCCCCAAAATTCTGTTTGCAAATGGAACTGAATGTGAACTGAATCAGATTTGCTCTTAGGGAAAAAGGAAATTGAGTCTACCCATTGATTTGGTTCTTCTCCAATTCGGTTTACGTCCAGAATTGTGGAAAAAAATCAAATTTGTGAACTGAGGTGCTGCTGCACATGAGTTAGTCACCCCCCCCCCCCAAAGAAAATACGTCTCCTAAGCAACTTTTAAAGGGTTTTTTCTTCAACTTACCTTTGCATTTGGAAGTGGGGTTATGGACTTTGTCGTTGGGTTATTTTTGTTAACCATGAGTTTGGAGGAATACAGACTTAAGATGAGTGGTAAGGTCCTGTGGCCGCTAGAAGGATAGAGTTGGGTTTTTATTTTTTGTGTGTGTGACAGAGTTGTTTTTAATCATCTGAAACCTTGCAAGCCTACATGATAGGAAATCAGTGGGAATGCTCACTTTTGTTCTCATTTCCTGCATATTGTTTGCATCTTAAAATAGTATCCTGCTTTTGTGTGCTGGGTTTAGGAGTTTTTATTTTTAAGGTGGCGTATCCAGGTCTGGCTGTGTGCTTACCTCGCCGGGCACCTCTGAGCGGGGGCTGAGGAGGCAGTGGGCTGGTCGTGCTTGTCTGTGCGTGGGCTTTTATTTGTTCACTTTATCCCAGTGCAGAGCATTTCTTTGAAGTTTTTTGTTTTGCTTTTTGAAACAGGGTGTAGCTGTGTAGTGCAGGCTGGCCTTTAACTCACTGTGTAGCTTAGGCAGGCCTTGAGCTCAAGGGGAGCCTTCTGCCTCAAGTTTCCACATGCTGAGACTACAGTCGGCGCCATCACACCCGGCTCAGTTCATATCTTTGTCTAACCAAATAGATTTACCTACATTGCAGGTCCCTGTTGACTTTGACGTTGACTTTGACATTGCCATTTGATGTAAAGTTTTAAATATTCAGTTACTGTTTTATGAGCTAACGAAAAATCAGTATAAAAAATTTTTTTAATGTACTTTTAGTACAGGGTCTACAGGGTCTACAGAGTGTTCAGGGTCTCACTATGTAGATCAGACTTGCAGTGATCTGCCTGTGTTCATCCTCTCAAGTGCTGGGATTACAGGGGCATGCTACCACGCCCACTCTCAGTCACCATCTCAGTGCACACCTGGGCCGGGGCCAGCACAGCAGGCTGGGGATCAAACCCCGGTTCTGCGTTCTGCCTAAGCAGGCACTTTAGAAAAAATCAGTTCTTTAAAAAGAACTAAGTTGTGTTTCTTCTCACCTCCCTTCAAGTACTGGGGATTTAGCCTAGGCCTCACTGAGCTGCATCTTCAGCCTTTTAAAATTTTTAAAAATTAAAAAAATTTTGAAACAGGATCTCCTAATGTTTTCTAGGCGGGGCTTGAATGTCCAGTCCCCCAGCCTCAGCCTTTCGGACTGCTAGGATCATAGGTGTGCACCTGTGTGCCCCTTTCTTTTTGGTGTGGTGCTGGCACTTAAAGCAAAGGCCGTGCACATGCAGGCCAGTGCTCTACCACAGACTTACACCCCAGAATCCAGTTGCTCCTTTTATTAGGAAAAAAACAATTGGTCCTAATCTCCTTTTCACTTACAACACATGAGTTAAGAAGAGCAATTTCGTTAAGACAACTCATTTCCCGCTTCTGTTATGACAGAATTTTTGCTGCTTTTCTATGATTTCTATAGCAGTTCAAAAATTTTTAAGAATTCTTTTAACATTATGCCCTTTTTTCAGGTTTTTAGTTAATCAAAATGCATTCACTTAGAAACTTAGGAAACTTTTTTTTTTTCCTTAAATAAATAAAATCCTTAAATAAAACCTCAGTTCAGGAACGGCTCACTTGCCTACATCCTGATCAAAAGAGAAGGCAAACAGAATGTCTACTGTGGGGCGGACTTGCTGCCTTACATTTATTTTGACTCCGTGGCTTTAGAATGCGAACAAAGAACTAAACTGGGTTGGCCCGTAGAATCAGACTGCAGTAATTTTGTGTTTAAATCCTGTGAGTTTAAGATGGCTGTTGTGACTATTAATGGTAATAACTAGCTACACAACTGCAAAAGGTTATGAAAAGTTTGTGAGTACCTGATATGTACAGTTTGCAGATCTAGTAAGAAGGGATGATTGGGATAGGAGGTAGGGGGAGAAAATGACCTCTAAAACCTAGCGGAAAAGGCCACTCAGGTGGTTCCATATATTCTCAGAGTGTGGATGGCTTGCCATTCATGGGGACTCTCAGGTGTTGGTCCCTGAGGCTCTGGAACACACACAGTGTAGTAACTTGTTAACCATAGCTGCAGATAGGATAGCAAGCTGTTCTTGGCAAATGGCATCTTGTGGAGGATTCATTCTGAGATGTGAGTGGGGACAGAGTACCAGGACTAGTGGGGTTCAGTAGAGGTCTGTCTTTATAAAATGGCACAGATACATAAGTTTTAAAAATTATTACTAACTAGAAGCCACCCCTTTCTTTTTGTCTTACTGAGACAGGGTCTTGCTATGCAGTTCAGGCTGGCCTTGAGCTCACTTATATGGCTCAGGCTGGCCTTGAACTCATGGTGATCTTCCTGCCTTGGCCTCCCAAGTGCTGGGATTACAAAAGTGTGCCACCGTGTCTGGCTTAGATGCTCATAATTTACAGTGATAGTAAAAGTTAATATTCCATTTTTCTCTTTTAAAATGTGTAATTTTAGATTAGGTTTTCTTTTTATGTTAGGAAATATTTTGGAATGGACGTATAATCCTATTAAAATGTCTATAAAGCATGAAGGTAGCTTGCACATGTTTTCTTTTGGTGGTGTGATTTGTGATAGATACTTCTCTTGTTTTTATAATGCAGTCTATGCATGGAACATTGAAAAGTATCGAAGGGCCTCCCAACTTGGGCATAAATTTGCCTTTGAGCATTAAGCCTGCAGCTCAGAATTCAGCAAACCACAACAAAGAGGACACCAAGTCCATGAATGGGAAAGAGAAATCGGAAAAGAAATCTCCATCTCCTGTGAAAAAGTCAGCAGAATCCAAGAAGGCAGCCAGTCCCGGCTGGACATGTTGGGAGTGTGACCGCCTGTTCACACAGAGAGACGTGTACATCTCCCATGCACGGAAGGAACACGGGAAGGTCAGTGCAGGTGGAGCTGTCCTGGCCTGGAGCGGTGCCAGGAGCCCGCGGGCAGGTGATCCATGGCTTCACTCTAGGGCCAGCCCTGTTGGTAATGAGTGCTGAAGTCTCCCAAGTCATTCCCAAGTTTCTGTGTCTCCATTGCTTTATATGTACAGTGGATAGTCCCAAGCCCTCACAATCATGTTCTGTGGTTTTGCTGACTACCTTCACTTGTGTACCTGGACACTAGGAGTGAGTTATGTCTTTGTTGATAGCTGAAGAATGTGAACAAGGTGAACCAAAGTTATGCATGGCTGAAGGTATTTCTATTACTGAAAAGGAAGAAGGGAGCAGAGAAAGGCAGTGGACATGCTCAGAGCTGCTCGTAGCACTTGAATGGCTTAGTGCAATTCTTTCTTGTTTGTAGTGAAAAGAGGAAACCCACCTTTTAATTTCAGGACAAGTTCTACACCTTGAATCCCAAAAATTGGAGTCAGAATATTCCTGTTTTTTCTCCTTAGACCTAATAAAATAATCAAAATTATTATTATTATTATTATTATTATCATTATTATTATTGATACAGGGTCTCACTATGCAGTTTGGACTGATAGTGATCCTCCTGCCTCAGCTTCCCCGGTGCTGGCTTTACAGGTGTGTGCCACCATGCCCAGTTTTGGGGCCAGCACAGCATGCCTGGAATTCCAGGGCTGTATGGCATGTGCTACAAGACATCAAACTCAGGATTTTGTGTTTGCCAGGCAGGTGCTTAGATCACTGAGCTATCTCCCCAGCCCTAAGAAAAATTATTGTAAAATATCGTTTAATACTATGTCTAGATGCAGTGTTAGGCAGTAGTCTTATTACTGTTTTCGAGATCTAGGGAGAGTCTGGGTATTGTATAACTTAAAACTCTTTATTCTAAAGCAGTCTTTCGTCCTTTTAATTTTCAGTATGCATGTGATTTTTTGAAAAAAAAAAAAAAAAAGAATTATTTGTCCTATGGCTTATCCTTCACGTCGTTGGATTTGGGTAATTGCTTTTTAAAAAAAATGTGTTTGGTATAGGGTGCTGCCACATTTTGGACTTCGAGTGATCCTCCTATTTTGAGCTTCTCCAGTGCTGGGATTACAGGTGTGTCCCACCATGCCCAGTCTTGGTGGCTAGCTTGGCACGCCCAGGGCAGGGCTGGCACAGCATGTGGTGTTGGGGATCGAACCCAGGTCCCTGTGTTTGGTAGGCAGGTGCTTAGACTGCTGAGCTATCTCACTGGCCCTAATTGCTTCTTTTTAACATTCTTTAATGTGCCTCTCGCTCCTATTATTACTAGATTTTCATTAGCTCTAGGTTGAAGTTTTTAGATGTTACTGGTATGGTATTTTTTGTGTACAATATCATGAGGAACATAATACCAGCATGCCCACTTTTAGTGATACTGAAACTTGTGTATTCAGGTGCGTGATATTTTTATAGAAAACCATTTTATTTAACTTAAGTCAGTAGAACAAAATGGTTGTCCTTTGGACATATGTAAAGAGTACTTAGGAATTGATTAATTATATTAATGAATAATCTATGAAGCAATTAGATCTATGGTTCAAACATTGTATACAAGATCTTTTGAAAATCTTACTGTATAACTATTAATTTCTTTCATTTTATTTGTCTGTTTTAGCTGTTCATGAAGCTAATGTATTATATTGATGTCATTAAGGTGTTACAGGGCTGGGGATATAACTCAGAGACATAAGCACGTGCCTGGTAAGTGCAAGGTCCTGAGTTCGATCCCCAGTACCCCCCCAAAAAAAAAACCAAACAAGAAACAGTGGAATAAATGTGCCTTTGATCATCAATCACTATGATCACAAACTGAATAGAGTTGTTTTTATTATATTTAATGTAACTATAGTATCTTTTCATATAAAATATAGCTGCTAATGGAATATATTTGGTTGCTTATTTAATAATCCTGATTTTAGGCTTTTCTCGTAGCCTCGTAGCCTCTTACAGTACCATTGTAAATCCTGGGTGGGTCTCAGAGCAGTATTTCATCAAGCCACTATATAAGCACATCACTTTTAGAGCCCAGTGTGGGGATTCTAGGACAATGTTTTGAACTTGACACCCATGCTAGATTTCATAAATGTTAAAATGGAGTTGACTTTAGCAGTCATCTAATGGTCCAATCCTTTCTTTCTTTCTATTTTTTCGTTTTAGCATTTTTAATTAAAAGTTACACACAGGAGGACTTTATTCCTGCATCTTC
>NDGM011154708.1:0-20975 GCA_002564305.1 Octomys mimax | reverse complement strand
CCCACTCGCCTCTACCCCTACCCACTTTCAACCTCCCTCATTTTAAGACACTCATTTTGTGGTAACTTTTTATGCTGGAACTTAGAAATAAATGCTCTATCTTATTTGGCAATTGACTTGTCTGTCATCTATCTGTCATAAGTCCTCTATCTCAACTGGATTATGTAATTGCAAATATACCTGTCCTCCTTTGATCAAGAGGTAGAGAAAATTCCTTGTTGCTAAGTGACTTATTTCATCTGCTACATTTCACTTGTCCAACTGACACTTGTGATTTTCAGCAATGATTTTGCAGGTCCCTTTCTAGATAGCACAGGAGGTCGATTCCATATTCGGATTTCAGATTTTATGGGCTGTTTTAGTCAAGGTTTTTACTAGAAGAACAGACATAATACAAGGAACAGGTATGACACAAGATGTGCCGGTCACAGAGTCAGATGAGGAAGTGAGCCGAGAGCGCCTGCATACCACCGCCTGGAGGATGTAATCCCAAGGTCTTACACTCTCTGCAGTGTTCTGTCTCTAACGGTCTGTAACAATCTCTAACCGTCTGTAACGTTTCTAAAGGTCGGCCGTTGGGTCTGCCACGGAAGACTGAAGAATCTGCCACGGAAAGCTGAGGGATCCAGCCTGGAGGCTGAAAGTCTGTGCGGGAAGCCAGGAGATAAAGTCCAAGCTGACTGCGAAGACTGAAGTTCGGCCGAGGAAGCCAAATGCCGGATTCTTCCTCAAACCCTCTTTGTGCTGATTTACTCTGGGGTGGGGCTGAGCAGCCCAGAGAGTGGGAGCTCCAACCTATGCAGCCAAATTGACGCAACGTATCCAGTGCCAGGCATCTAGCCAAGCTGACACAGTGCATAGACCACTATAGCTATTTTAACCTTTGTTCTTCAAAATACTTTTTGTCTTATAGGCTTAAATAAATGTTCTAGAAGAGACTCGATATCTGTTCTTCATGGCAAGGCCTGATAGATTAAACAGGACCTTCCCTTCCGATGCTAATCTAGTTTTGGAACTTCTATGTTCTTGCTCCACATCTGAGTTTGCTCAGAACATAGCAACACTTCTTAATCAAAAATTTGCTCAGCAGATTAAAGCTCCTGCTTAGGCAGACGCAGAGGCTGGGAGTTCAGTCCCCAGGCCTGCCTTGCTAGTCCCACCCTCGGGCATGCTGAGATGACACTGAGACTGGATGTGGTGGTGCGTGCCTGTAATCCCAGCACAAACAGGAGAATCACTCACTACGAGTCCAATCCACATAGTGTGACCCTGTAGACCCTGTAGACTGTATTAAATTGAAAAAAAAATGAATTTAAACTCAAAGATTTGAGATCTTAATTACTGTTGTCTGTTCTCTTATTATCAAAATTATTCCACCAACAGATAATTTGATGTGGATATGATGTGACTATTGAAGGGCTTAGTACTAGGAAAGAAATATTTCTTTAGGTATAAGCATTCCTTTACTGTGAAAGCCTACTCAGATGTCATTTAGAAAATAACAACTAAAATGTAGGCGGTGACTAAATATTCATGTGTGCAGATATGTATGCACAAGCACGCAGACATTAATCCAAACAACTAGATTTTAAAATGTAATGCTATAAGATTCACTGAAATAAAAAAATATCTAATTCAATGATTTTTTTTTTAATAGGCCAGCTCAGCCCACCCTGTGGTTGGGTTGGCAGGCATGTGGTGTCAGGGGATCGAACCGTGGTCCCTGCGCTATGCCTAAGCTTGCCTAAGTAGGCGCTTTAGACCACTGAGCTATCTTGCCGGCCCTCAATGATATTTTTGTAGTATTAGATAATGAAGTCCAAAATTTTAAACACAACAGATCGCATGTATTAATTTTTTTCAAATCAAGTCATTCAGTATTCAATAAATTCTTATTTATTTATTTACTTACTTATTATATTTGGTTGTTGCAGCATCCCACTACGCAGCTTGGATTCATAGTGATCCTCTTGCTTTCAGACTCCTCAGCTCTGGGATTACAGAGGTACACCATCATCCCCGAACTCTGTGGCAGGCTCATGCCACCCTGGGGGCGGAGCTGCTGCGAAATGTGGTGCCTGGGATTGAACCACGGTCATTGTGCTCACCTAAGCTTGCCTGAACAGATGCTTTAGTACACCAAGCTCTCTTACTAGTCCCAAATTTCCTTGTCTAACGCAAATTGGTTCATGTTGTCTGAGGAGGATGACAGTCTGGCACACTGTAGCTGGTGCGTACACCTGCAGTTCTCCTTTGCATGCATTACCCCCCTTTACACTTCGCCTTTCCCCCATGTGTTTTCATTTTTGTGCTACTACAGCTTCCCTTTTAAATCATTCAATGTGAACATAATTACTTCTGTAAAGGGTTTTCTTTTTCTATTTTTAATTTTTTGTTTTATGTATTTGGTACAGGGTCTCACTACTAAGTTTGGACACATAGTGATCCTCCTCCTTTCTCAGCGCCCCCAGCGCTGGGATTACAGCTGTGAGCCCCCCAAGCAGGTTTCAGGGGCTGGCGTGGTGCCCCTGGGGTACCAGGGCCTGCATGGCATGCAGTACTGGGGTTTGGACCAGGGTCCTGCGATTGCTAGGCAGCACTTAGATGGCCGAGCTATCTCCCTGGCACATTCATTTATTTATTTACTTATTTTAGTCCAGGGACTACAGGGTCTCATGGCACAGATCGGACTCACACCCCTCCTCCTGTTTTCAGCTCCCAAGCGCTGCAATTACAGGCACTCACTACCACGCTCACCTTCAGTCACTGTCTCCACGCGCCCTGGGGACCACCGGCATTGCTTGCCAGGGATTGGGGCTCAAACCCGGTCCCTATGACTGTCTAAGCAGGTGCTTTAGTCCCTTGAGCCATTTAGCCATCCCCTTTTAAAAATTTTTTTAAATAAGCCCAAATTCTGTGATAGTAAATTCTAATACACGTATATGAGGACAAAATTCATCTCATTGCAGGTAGGCGGATGGATGCATAGCAGTACATTTAGAAGAGGCATGTATGCTACTATTGTTTTTGTATTTTACAACATCTTTGCCCTCAAATTTATCCACTATAATCTACACAATAAGTCTCATAATAAATAAAGAAACTTTAGAGGACAGAGCTTTGATCTTCAGAACCACATGCCGCACCAACCCCACCCCCAGGTTCACTGAGCCAGCCACTGAGATGAGACTAGTGGTGCACTCCTATAACCCCAGCACTGGGGGGTTGAAAGAAGAGGTTCACTGTGAGTCTGAGCTGCCAGTGAGACTTTGTACCAAATACATAAAATTAGGAAGAAAGAAAGAAAAAAGAAAGGAAGGAAGGAAGGAAGGAAGGAAGGAAGGAAGATTATTTTTCAAAGAAAGTAAAGAATTGTTGGCAATTTATGAAATGACATTATTATGTCAAATATTTGACAAATAAAAGAACTTTTGGCTTGAAGTTTCTTCAACTATTTCAGCACATCAAATTTCATGACAAAACTTTCAAGTTTATAGTACATGAAAAAATTACATATACAAATATTTGAGGATATGAAACATTCCAGTCTTTTAAACTTAAACTTTTATTTGTACATATAAAGAAAAAGACACAATCACTATTTTAAAAATGTGGACAATGAGAATGTTAGAAAATGCATATGATTTACTGAGTAAATGTCAAAGATTACTAAAATTTTTAACTGGGAAACAGAATTTTAGTATGAAAATTATATAGTTAATGCAGATAAATGCTGTCATCTTTGGAAATATTGCAGAGACCAGAACCAAATGTTTTTAGATGAACTTTCCTTGTTTGCTGATAATTGTGGCTGCTGACATGAGAAATGGAGATAGGATATGAATAGAACATGCACAGACCCAGCTCTGTCTCAGAGCCTGATGGTTGATGGAGGGTATTAGGTCGCTGTTCTGTCCTGTGATTCAGGAAGAGTTATGAACAGAAGTCGTATAATATACTATGATATACTGTACTGTACTGTGTGATACTAAAGTTTGTTCTCAGCTGTGTGTGTGTGTGTGTGTGTGTGTGTGTGTATTTAACATTGAAAGAAAGAAAAAAATAGTAACAAAAAGGAGAACTTGAAGCTGGGGAAAACAGAAGGATATAGGTAGATTTAGCATATCTCAGGCGAATACAAAAAAAAAAATAATTTATGGGGTTCTGAGAGGCTGGGATAGGATAGATCAGGCTCTAAGACGAAGAATAACAAAAGCTAAAGAAATAGGAGGAAAGCTCTGCCTACCAAAGGCTTGTGTTTTATAAAACACCTCAGGAAAGGTATGAAAGGATAAAAGAAAAGGCTTGTGACCAGCTTCCAGGTAGATGATATTAAAAAAGCAAGCTGAAGAGAAAGACAAGGGAATTTAGTTTAGGCAAGAAGCACAGTTTTGACTTTTTGTTGAATCGCTGTTTGATTTTTTTTTTCCTCTAAGGCTGTTTTACTGAAAAATCCCTCTTAAAAATAATTCTTTTCCTCAAACCTATATGTTCAGAAATCTATCAGATTTGATTACTAACATAAAAATTTGCAGCGTAGCATTATAATTATGATAAACTAAAATTTTAAAATGTATTTATACATCTTAGCATCATTTGTGTGAAATTTGTCTGTTTAAGACATCTAAGAATACATAAGCTATGGTTATAATCATATTTTTACTTTTCTTTTTTAAAATTGACAAAGTTAATTTCTCATCTACTAACTCCTAACCTATGCTTCAGTATCTTTTTCTACTATGTATAGAAAGATAATAGCAAGTGTATTATGACCCCAAAAATGCACACATATTAGAAGTAAGTTTCTCAGACTATCATTATGATGATGTATGTAACATGGCTCGGCCTGATGTTGATGAATTGCCCATTAATCTAAACGGATTAATTCATTAATGTATATTCATGCCTTTCAGTACCATGCAACAATTAATGCATAAATTTAAAGTATATACAATGATATACATCATGCTCTCAAAAGCAACGCTAGACAAAATGTCAGATCCAAGGTACAGTGTGCATCTTTAATTTCACTTACTTGAAACTCATATAAGAAAAAATCCAAAAGATGGCCGATGTCAGGCTACAGCCCTCACTTGCAAGAGCGCCATCCAAGGAGAATCCATGATGGTATCCTGAGAGCAGCCAGTGTTCTCCTTACTGCACGCGGGCTGGCTACACAGGCTTGTTGAGTTCTTAAAGATTCATTAATGTGCTCACTTAGCCTTAGTGAAGTTCTCTATTTTCCCGAACAACGCATAGTATTAGAAAACAAGATTGATTCCATAGAACCAGCAAAACACTTCGGTGAGTTTCTGCAGAACACAATATCTGTGCAGACGACTTTCACACGGACTCGAGTGTTGTATATGACACATAGCTTTATTTTGGAAACACAGAAGTTTTAATCAAACCATTAATTAATTACCATTAATTAATTAATTTGGGTAAACCATTAATTACCCAAATTCCTAGAACAAATCATGATCAAAAACACATACAAAGTCTTCTAACTTCCTGTTTGTGATCGTTGAAGCTGATTTTATGGGCTCAGGGCTTCCAGCATAAATACATGTAAATAATATATATCAACATGAAAAATATAAAATACATGAAAAAGTATACTAAATAGATATGTGGTTTTGCGTTAGAGGATTCTTCTTTTAAATTATTATAGCTTCTACTACAAAAGATGAGATGTTTAATACTTTCATACGGTATAGCTTTTACTTTTCAAGTAACTTGCATGTTACTAAAGAGACTTAATTTTTTTAATTGCTAAGAAGTCACAAATATTTCTTAATTTGAAACTTAATAAGCAAGTTAAAACTATTGTCTGGATTCCTGTGCTTTTGGTATGATCAGTTTTTGCCAAAAGTAGCTTACTCTCACATATACGTGCTTTCATGTTACAAAAACGTAAAGAAAATAACAATGCTAAGAGCTCATTGGCTAACAGACCCCATTAAAATTCACAAGAACCTCTTTTACTTCCATGTTTTTTTTTATAAAATCATGTGAATAGAAGCATATCTCAGTCTGTATAAGATGCTAAAATAGAAAACTTCAGCTTTCATAATTTACAAACCACAGAGATCTCTTTTCCCTACTTATGGATGCTAGAAAAGGCCTTTATTAGGAGAAAGGGAGAGAGTGAGGGAGAGAGAAACTGAGATGTAGAATCAGGAGGAGAAAGAAAACAGGTGATCAGGACAAGCACAAGGGCAAGGAGAACAAGTACAGTCAGAAGGAATCAGAGAAGGATGAGAGAAATCAAAAGGAATATGAGGAGGAGAGAGAGGCAAAGATGGAGACAGAAAGAGACAGAGACAGAGAACAGACCAAAGAATAAAAATATATTTTGCAAGAAACCCACTAGCACAGTGCCAGCCCTCCTCCCTAATACTGCCATAATTTGTTCATAAGTGTTCTCTCTCTCTCAAAACTGTTGCTGGACATTAAGCTTTTGTCACCTGAAATTTATGAGAGACAAACAAGTCATAGCAAAGTTGGTACAATTAAGCGAGGTAAGGAAGTACATTTCTAGCGACTGTTCTAAAGGAAAATATTGAAAATACTGGGGAAATTGCACTAATAATTTCCACAATTTGTAGTGCTTTACTCTGTACTATTTTATTGAAGTTGAACTGTTCTTTGCCTAACTTACTCTTTATTCTCTGTTTCCTTTTCTATTTTTTTTTAATCAGGAGGAAGCATCCAGGGTTTGCTGCATGCCCAGTCTCTAGTCCTATTCTACATTTTTAAATTGTCTATAATCATAACTTACTGTTGTAGTTTGTAGAGAAGCAACCTCTTTTAAATTAACAGACAGACTTCTGATAGAATGCAAAATGAAATGCCTGGTGATTCATACACACACACACACACACACACACACACACACACACACAGAGGCACATGCTGTTGCTTAGTGCACTTTTCACCGTGGCACTGTCTTAGTTCCAACTCAGACACAGAGCATTTTCACCACCCTGTTTTCAATTATTTCATTAACCTACCCTCCATCTTGTCACCTCAGATGACAATAACAACTATCCACGCTTAGCACTATTCTTGGCTTAATGAGTATAAATTATTGTTTGTATTATTAATATGAAAATGACATTGTGTAATCATTTTTTGAGGGACAGTAAGAGAGGAATGTTATTTTTTTATAAGAGCTTTATTGATGGAAAATTTGGATACCCAGTTTAAAGTATAGATTTCAGCATATTGCCTGAGTGGTATAACCATGACCTCAATAAAATTGAGATCATTTCTGTTCTTCCAAATCACTCTGAGCATCAGCTACCATCTCCAATCATGTTTTCCCTAAATCCAGGCACCTGTGAGAAACTCTTTATCTTCATAAATTCTCCTAGAGGAGTAACTTATTTTTAATTCAAAATAGAGCATATTCACAGCAACTACAAAGAAGCAACATATACAAGAATACGAAAATCTTCAAGGTACTCTCATACCATATTGGAATGAAACTGGAAACACACTTAGAATACAATATATTTCCACCCTCCATTTTTTCCTCTTAAATTTGCCATATAAGGAAAACTATGTGCTGTCCAAGTTGTATATCTGGTGTATTTCAGTTAAATTTATGATATCGAGGTGAATCCATTTTCTTAACCATTTTTATTGTGTAATAATTTTTTTCCTATGATAAATTTTACATGGCATTATATGAATTGAGCTATTTAATATTTAGAAATAGATTGTTTACATTATAAATGTTTATGACCGTTGGTTCTCCTGTATGACTGTAATAAGTAATAAGAAAGGAGAATTTGTCAATAAGATTGTTCAGTATTTTCCAGTTCTGTCTTTATCAATTCTGATTCTAAATGGATTACTGATACTTATATATTTAGCAACTTAAAGGGGAATCTGACTTATCTAGCAGGTTTTTTTTTTTTTTGGAACCCAGGATTGAACTCAGGTACTTGTACTTGCCAGGCAAGCACTTATTCTACTGAGCCATCTCCCTTGCCCCTAGCAGTTATGTTTTGAATCAGAAAAAATGCAACTAAATAAAAAATGTAATGATACTTTTATTTGTTAAATTATTTTTTTCCTTATCATTCAAACTTAGTTTGTTTCTGAAGTATTCTTTGCATTTTTAATAGTATATTATTCCTAATGTTTCTTATAAACTTGTTTCATTTTTATAAAGCATTAAATAATTAGGAAAGATTATATTGAATATAAAATCAATAAAATATTATGAGAATCTTTTCAGCCAGAAAAGAGTCTAGAGAGCACAGAGCAACATTAATTAACACTAAAAGGAAATAAAAGTTTAGATGGATGTTTTAATTTAATCCAAATGTAAAATTTGTAAATGCAGTGAAAAGATGGTAGAAAAACTGTAACATGATTGATACTACTAGAAGCTATTTAATTTGAATAGGCTTTATTACATTAGAGGACCTGAATTCATTGTTTGATTTATTTTTATTAAAGTACCAAATTACTTCATTTTTCATTAATTGTAAATTACCATACAATTTCCTATGTGCATGAAATTTTACCTCGTGTCTATGGCACGTTAAAAATGTTACGCACCCACTTAGGAGTCACCACTTCCTCAGCAGAGATGCACTTACTCCTGTCTTTTAGGAAATAACTCTTTTGTTTATGAGCCACTACAGACAGAAGGTGATCCCATTCGAGTTTTTACTTTACAGACATATTTAGCCCATCTCGTCTTCATTGTTTTAAAATGAAAAATCAAGTTTAGGTTAAACAATCAGACACAACATCACACTTCCTTCTAAAATAAAGATCAGATGGGCCAGCGAGATAGTTCAGTGATCTAAAGCACCTGCTTAGGCAAGCTTAGGCAAGGGCAGGGACTGCGATTTGATCCCTGGCACCACATGCTACTCCAGCCCCACCCCCAGGGTAGGCTGAGCTGGCCATAAAAGTAAATAAATAAAATATAGATTAACATATGTCTGCAGAACATAATTATTACCTTTACTGTGGGAAATTGGAACATGTACAAAACATATCACATTTATTTATTCCCTTTCCCCTGCACAACCTCCCCTCCTTATATCCAGGATCAGATTCCTTTATCTTATAAATCCTTATAAAATAAATCATCATACATGCAGATGATAAACCAGATTAATAGGCCATAAAATGTAATTCACAAGAAAATTGTATTAAATCAAGGTGCACTGCTTCCAGCCTTGATATATTTTAACTATTTGGTTTTTGTTTGCTTGTTTGTTTGTTTTTGGTATGAGAGATCAAACTCAGGACCTTGCACTTGCCAGGCAGGCACTTATGCTGTTAAACCATCTCCCTTAACTAATTGTTTGTCTTAATTTGTGTCTCCAGGATAAAGTATTTACAGGTGTGAAGTTAAGTCATGCACATAACACATCACAATTCCTTTTTTCCTCTTTCCAACCTTTCCCTCCTCACTTGCTCATCTCTTGATCCCTTTACTCTTTGAGAGATACTACTACCAACTCTTATCTATCTCTTATTTTGCTCTTCACCTATACTTTGAGTTTCTTACAAGAAACCATGTGATATTTGATCTCTGTTCTATTTACTTAACATGGGCTTAAAGTGCATCTGTTTTCCTATCAATGACTCAAATATATCTTTCACTACAACCCAGTAATATTCCATTCTGTGTGTATATATCACATATCTATTCAGCAATAGATGAATGGATAAAGAGAATGTGGTATACTTGATTTAAAAACTATTATCCGTTCTCTAATTATACCCTTCCTGTGCTGTGTATTTGTATACACTGTGTCACTTGATTTTCAAAAGAATCATAGATAAGGGTTAAACAGACCCTGAAATTTAGAAATGTTAAGTGTTCTTTTTTTCATGGTATAACTGCAAGTGCAGAGTAGGACTCTACTAGTGAGCTACACTAAATTGATGTCAATTCACACTATTTTCCTGCCGGTGAGAATCTCATTTGGTCTATAACAAATTCAATTCCTGTATTCACAACTTGAACTACATAGAGAGATACTATTCAAGAAAATAAAAAGACATATGGGAAAATTTGTAATAGATATTTATAATATATGGTTTCTCTAATCTTAACATTCACTTATATCATTGACGTAAGTGAAGCATCTCAGATATTTGGAGATAAGTCATATACACAGCATAGATTTGGCTCATTTATACATACCATCTTTCCAGGATCATATTTCTTTTAGTTCTCTTATGTTACAAATATCGAAATCAAAGAAAGAAGCAAAACATTATTGATACACTATACCTATAATGAATATGAATGCTTGCATTATAAAAAATTAAGGTAAAATTGTGGACACTTAAAGTTCAATAATCTGCTAACATAAAACATCCTTTTTACAGACACTTATCCAAGCCAGATGTAATTATTTGGAGAATAAGTTAATTGTGTCACTCTTCACTAAGACATATACAGAAGAAGCAAAGCACAACAGTATCTCTTAAAAATCAACCAAATGGATTAAGGACAAAAAGAAATGTAAAAATAGTAACTCTAAAACTACTAGAAGAAAATCTAGAGAAACATTTCAAGGCATGTGAAGGACAAATTGTTTTGCTCGAGTGTCAAATGTAAAAGAAAAGAAAACAAACAACAAGAAATAAAGCAGAATAAAACCAACAGAATTACATCAAACCAAAAAACTTCTGCAAATTAATCTAAATAAACAGAGTGAACAGACAACTTACAGGATGGAAGAAAATATTTGCCAGCTAGGCAGGTAACAGAGAACTGATAGTCAGAATACAAAAACACTTCAAAATCCAAGAGCAGGCCAACTACTTGGTTTACAGCAGAAGAATAACATGTTCAAGTCCAGCAGAGGCAACTTACTAGATGATATTGAAAATGAAATACACACAAATGTTGGGAGAAGAGTCATTGTTAAAGCCTTGAGTTCAATACATAGTAACACACACACACACACACACACACACACTCTCTCTCTCTCTCTCTCTCTCTCACTAATGAGATCAACTAAAATGACCTGATTAAAAATGTAAAAATAGTAACTCATGAAAAATGTAAAAATAGTAGATTAAAAAATCTATAATAGAAAACAAAGACTGGCCATCAAGTAGTTGAGAAAATGCTATCACCATTCATCAAGGAAATGCAAATTAATGCCATAATGAGATGTCTACTAAGTCCAGACTGAATCAGAGAGCATTGGATTAAGTGACATAGGTTGGACCCAGAAAGTGAAGTATTACTTGAACTCAGTCATTTAAATAGAACATAAAAATGTCCCCATCATGAAAGTGAATGGAAGAAGCTATCCACAAGTTGTCAGGGTAATGGCAGGATAGGAAAAGCTTGGCCAGAGGATGCAAAGTTATCCTCAGATATGTGTAAGAAGTTTCTGTGTGAGGGCCAGGGAGATAGCTCAGTAGAATAAGCGCTTGTCTAGCAAGTGCAACATCCTGAGTTCAGTGCAATTACATAGTAGGCAAGTAGAGATGACAGATACTGCTGACAAAAAGAGCTTGAATGTAAGGAGATATGTTTAACTGGATATGAACAGTACAAAATCTTTATGAGAACTTAAACATCACGTGGTTCTCCAACATATGTATAATTTTAGTTTTTATGTATCAGTTAAAGTTAATAAATCTAATAATAATGATATTTGATTATTTAAAATAAGATAGTTTTATTTTTAATTCATCTCACAATCTTTTTCCTGAATGCAAGCACAGTTTTAGAATATGTAATAATTTGTCATATTTTTAATTCTTTAACATGTATTCCTCTAGGCTTATTGATTTATTTACTTATTTGTACCACAGCAGAAGAATAAATTATATAGAGTATATCATAAAGAAATATAGAAAATTATTTTTAAATATTATATTAAGGAAAAAAGGCTGTTATCTCAGCTTGTTTTCAATTTTGGCAAAGAAGAAAAATGCAGATTAAGAGTTAATAAAAATGTAACTTTTGAATAAGCCCAGGAGAGTTTTCAAAATTTTGCCATTTTATGAACACATTTATGAATAACTTATTGTTTCTTTACGTTTCAAAATTATATTTCATTGCATATTTCTTCTTTACAAAATAGAGCTTTTAAACTGAAATTTCTTCTGTGAGGCCAATTGTGGTAAACTGTGATTATATTTTTTCTCCAAATAAATTAATTATCTTTTTTTTTTTCTTTTTGGAACTGTGGATTGAACTCAGGTCCTTGCACTTGTCAGGGAAGTGCTTATTCCACTGAGCCATCTCCCCATTCCCTATCTTTTTTATTTGCAAAAATTGAGGAAACAATTATAGGCCGAGTTACTTTCCAGTTTCTTATTTTGTAGTACTTTACATAAATTCCATTATTTTGCTTCTCATTTTTATGGTTGAGAAATTAATCTTTACCACTACTTTTAAGCATAGATAAGTGAAGTACATGCTATATATATGTGTGTGTGTATAATATATAACATATCATTTATGTAATGATACTAAGATCAAATAGAAGATGAATGTAAGGTAGTTAAAATTCAGTTCTGACAAATTCAGAAGTTTGTTTTCTAATTGTGTACAAAGTGATCAATGTGTCAAATAAAGTAGTTTTGAAACTATAAGTAAACACTACTTCCATGTCAAACTGGCCTAATAATCAAGTTACATACCATACTATTATATTCTCTTCTACAAGTTATATTAAAACCTGACATTATAAGCTCTTTATTGCCTTGACCAAGCTTTACAGAAAACTACTCCTAAAATTCAATAGGTAAGAAACTAAATTTCCTTCTCTCTGTTCTTAGTTGGCCTTCACTGAATCTTGGGTTAGGTGCGGTGACTTGGTTGTCCCTGAGATGTGTCTCGTATCTTTCCAAAAGGCTACTGTGAGTGTGTCCTTGTGATGAATATAAAGGATGGAGAACAAACAAGATCAAGCTTGAAAGTCTCCTTAGTACCTCCGTGTGCATTCATTCTCCAGCGTGCTCTGGTCTGCAAAGAGTCACAAGGCTGAATGAAGAAAGGAAGAGTCAGGGCTTGCATTGTTTCATCAGGTTTGCATGCCTGTATCTGGTAATCTGAGTAACTAATTTGAAGATAACAATATGCAATATAATAATCATTGTTAATTTCCTATCAGATTGTTTAAAATTTCTGTATCATTTTTATTGTTTTAATAGTCTCTTTAGAATGAAAATAGAATTAAGAGAGAAAGAATAAAAACATCTTTGAAGTGAGCACAATTTAAAGATCACATATCAAAGGTCATGGAGAAAGGGTATAGTGAAGTACTAAAGGTATTTACTCATGCCAAAAATTAGGAAGTAAGAACAGGTAACAACCACTTACACAGCAGAAATCAAGCAATCCACCCAATCTCTTCATATCACCATTCATATCATTGGATATATATGATATGATTCAGGGATAAACTATTTACTGAAATATTCTTCATAATAGGAGATAACCAGACTTACAATGAAAATAAAAATTTTGCATCGGCAAAAACATTTAACCTCTTGCAAAGGAATGGTGCGAAACCACTCAAATTATTTAAATAAAAATACTTTTAAATGAAAAAATATACACAATGAAGGATTTGTTATCTTTTAAAAATGTATTTGGCACAGAGTCTCTCTATGCAGCTTAGACTCATAGTGATCCTCCTGACTTAGCTCCACAGTGCTGGGATGACAGGCGTGATCCAACACACCCCGTTTCTGTGGGCGGCATGGTATGAAGACCAGCACTGTGCGCGGCACTGAGGAACGAACCCAAGTCCTTTCACTTGCCAGGCCGATGCTTAGACCACCGAGCTATCTGTCATGCCTATCATATTTTTATATAAGTGATATATGCTTACATGTGTCTAGAATAGCAGTAATTAAATGCTACAAATCAGTCAATGCCTTAATTATAATGGTGTATGAGCAAAGGAAATATGCATAATCTTATCAAATAGAGCAATTTATGTATTGGAGTGGGTTATGTATAGGCTGTGTCATCCATTCATTTTTGGAATCATAAATTATAAGTGTTTTGTATTTTACTTGTGTATTTCCAATGCAACAGTTTCTAAATATTTTTACACTTTCTCTCAATGAGACGAAGAGCATCTATATAGTAATGAATTTCAAGCAAGTAGTAGTTTCAATATACTTTTACTCTTCAAATAAACTTACTGAATTATTGTGGAGCTCCTTGAGGCACCCAATGGGTAAACATTTGAGCTGAGTCAGGATGCAAATCACCACCAACCCCGAGAAGCTGGAAAGCCTCAAGCTGAGGTGTTCTGCCAGCGGGAGCAGGGACAACTCTTGCTGCAAAGCAAGAAGGAACGCCTTGGGAGGCATTTGGTACAGGTATCAATTCGACATAATTGCTGTCATGCCTTTCTCATCTCAAATATGCAACCCTGCTCAGCAGAACATAACAACATTGTTGGTTCCTCAATAAAACAGAGAGTTTCAGTCAGTTCAGGATTTCTTTTGAGTGAAAGTCTCCTGACGTCCCTCCTTTGGCAGAGGTAGCCTCTCATGTCTTTCTTTATCTCTCTACTCAGTGTTTGCTGGCCTAAATGTGGAGAATTATGTAGCATGTTATGTGCAGTAAAATGACAACTCAAATTATGTAACTTTCACATAATTATAGTGAATTGCCCAAAGTTCTGTATGCCTAGAGATGAGTAAATAGATATAGACTGTATAGCATCTTAATTATTTAGATCATTCTTTTTTGGACAGATTTTTCTGTTGCAATGACAATTCTTTAGGAAAGAGGCAATGTTCATATTTTGGTCTTCTGATTGTTGCTTGGAACGAGATAATTATACAGATTAGAAGTACAGGAAATTCAGAACTAAGGAGAACTGCTACAAATTCTTAGAACACAACATCATTTGATCTGAGAAAATTGCCCAATAAATTTTGTGCATCCTCTATCCTAGAATGTGGGGAAGGATGTAATAAGATCCATTATCAGAACTTGATATGAGTGTTTGAGGGTCTTATTTGTACTGTGTACTACAAGTTACTGAATACTAAATTTTCTGACTTCTTACTATTTCTTAAATTGTTTTCTATAATGAAAGCATTTTCCTGGTTAAAGTTATAAACAAAAAGCTAATATAGTTTTAATTCTCTAATTGTTTAGGCAATTTATATAAATTATTTTCTATTTTAATGCTTAAATGATAAAATTTAAAATAAATCAATTGCACCAGAGATATTTTAGGCTGGTCTCTTGCTGTTTGCAAGACAGATGGCAATATTTCTAAAGTTATAAATATAAATTATAGTGTATGTGCCATTGGGTATTCATATGCATAATTTCAGATGTATTTGACTACTTATTTTTCATAAATATGTAAATATTTTGTTTCATCTTTGGGGACCAAATCTGTGTATTACATCCAAATAATAATCCAAAGGGAAAAAATATCTACTGAACTCGGCTCCAGAATATATAATGAAGATAATTTGCCAAAGTAAATGACTTTCAGTATCTGACTTTCTAAAGTGAATACCAGTTTGCAAAGAGAAACAGTTATATCTAGTTTTCAGAACTAAAGGTACTGTGCACTAGTATTAAATGAAAAAGTAAAGAAGAACACATTTAGAGATGAGAATTGAAAAATATCTTAAATAAACACTAACACAATAGAAAAATGATACTGACTTTCAAATAAAGTATTATTTCTCAGTTTTTTCTTAAAGCATATTTTAATTAAAGCCATGAAAATAATATTTTTCTGTATCAGTTAATTTACATGAACAAAGACTTTATATATAGATGCAAACGATGATTCTATTAGAACCTAATGACAACGCTGTTGCTCTGTATCCAATCTGTGTCCTCATGAGTCAATTTTAGAAATTCTGAGTTTGACAAAAGCTGACCTTTAGTGAACTTTGTCTAATGTCATGTCCATAATGTCCTCACATTCTTACCCAGATGACAATAGATACTATAAGATCTTAATGAAAATCAAATTTATCTATATTCAGTAATTAGTTAGTAAAACTAATTAATTGAGGACCTAAAAAGCTAGTGTTAAAGGTGATTAAGCCAAGTTAATGATTACAAAAATAATTATATATCTACAGTGAACTTTAGAATTATAATTAGACTGCCTATTCCAGTTAATTAGATAATTAGCACACTGATATTGTTGGAAAACTTTGAACAGTTGCAAAAGTAAATTATTTAGGAATAACACATTTATATGTGCTTTTGAGAATAATTTGATATCAGAAATCTTCTGAAGAGTTAAATGCAGTTATCATTATTGACAACAATTAGAAAATACCCAATTAATATTGTTGTAATAAGTTTTTTCTATTTCAAATTAAATGTCATCAAAATGCCAATAACTTGAAAAAATACAAATTAATTTAATTTTTTTGTTGGTTGACTTCAATAGTTGAATAAAGTATAAAATGTTATATTGTTTGTTTTTCAATTCAAATTATAAAATATTTTCACTCAATAATTAAAATGTTCTTGCAAAGAAAATCATTTTACTCTAAATAATTTTTAGTAAATGTTGCAAGTGCATAGAGATTGTCCTATATACATACATGTATGTGTCTCATCCTTTTTAGAACTCAAAAAATATAAATCATTATCATTTTAAAAGTAAAGAGTGAAATAAAAAAATCCTTGATATAGCAAGTTTGCTTAATTTTTTGGTGACAATAAATATACTCACAGATAGTAATAGAATTTTTTAAAAATTAATAATTTACTCCATAAGAATTATCTCTTTGAAATCTAATCAACTAATAAAGATTTCTAAAGATTAAATCCAATTATGCATCTTACTGTCATTATATATTGCTACAGCATTTTAGCAAATGAGGCACCCAATAATATTTGCATTTAAGTATTCTTTTCAAAGACATCCATAAGTTTTTTTATATGGGGAATCACATGAACAGGAAACTGTCTTGACAGTTTTTTTTTTTCTGTATTTTAGGGACAGTTTATTAATTAAGCCTGGACTAATTCTTTTGTCAAGTTCTAATTTACAGATTGATATATGTTTGGGTGCATGTATGGTATGTAAATATAGTTACAGAGATCATTTTGTAATTTATCAGGTTGGGATAAAAATAATGACATTTCTTTTCAGATTGAGGTTGCTATTGACTATATTCCCAAACATTTGGAGAAAGAAAAAATACAAAATTTTATTAATTGTTTTACTAGCAAAATAATAGGTTTTCCTAACAATCACCATTCTTACCAATGAAAAGAATCAAGTCTATTGCCAAGCAGGTCATGAACATCGTGGTCTTGGATTGCGTAGGGACAGAGCCCCTGCACCCTGCAAAGAACAGGATCGCCACTGCAGGCATTCAGGTTTCCCTTGATGCCCACGAGCTGGAAAAGCAAAAGTCTGAATGTTGTTATGGATAAAAGCCAACACTAGAGAACTGCAGAAGAAGAAGAAGAAATTATTCTTGGATAGATCTGCAACAAATATTTGCAAACTTGGAAAGGTATCTCGAAATTTTCTCCCAAATAGAAAGTGACAAGAAGGTGGAAAATACAAGCTTAGGCAAAGGCCCTGACTTTATTATTTTGAACACCAACCACTGAGTTTGTTAAGGCTTCCCATTCATTTACATCTCCCAAACTGACACCACTTCCTATAGGGGCAAATCATGCTCCTAAACCTTTCAGGAAAAGGATAGTTGAAAATAGATTCCCTATTGGAAGGAAATGGCAGTGGTATGGTTCTTAATAGCAATATGGTTAGAAAAAATATATGAGTAAAATGTTAATCAATATACTATACTATATATACTGTATACTATATGACTTACTACCTTTCCGGTATTAATCATAGAAGTTTTTAAGGAATTCAGTGACTATAAATGAGAATACAATTGTTATGAGTGATTTTTTTTTTTCTAATTGTGCATGAGGGCAGTGAGGGAGTTTTCTATTCAAATGTATGATGTTGAAGATGCAACGGTGTTTAAAATGGAGCATTATTTCATGGGGGAAATTAACGTGTAGTTTCAAACAAAACTTCTGGTTTTATGGGAGGAAAACACCCTTGGTTGAAAAGAAACACTGAAATATCAGCTATCATATAAAGATTGGCTGTGGTCTCCCTAGAGTTACTAGAGATATTAGAGGGCAAAGTCACATAGTGGAAGTCAATTCAAATCCAGAATGCTTAGCAACATCTGGTATTCAAGAATGGTTTTGCATCTCGTTAGCTCATGCTGGGGGCCACAGGACACTGTTTAGTTCCTCCTGTGTGTTTTTTTTTTTGTTGTTGTTGTTGTTTTTTTATCACAAATGGGTAATGTTTTTAATCTTGGAGGATTTTGACGTTTTAGTCTCAGAAAGAGATTTTAAGCCTTGGGGAGGGCAACAACAACATGATAAATACAAACGACTTCAATTGTAGGTTTAAAACTTCTTAAATCCAAAGAAATATGAATCCAAAAATCAGCAAGAGAGAATGAGTCAGAGGCTGTATCAGTCGGCTGTTCAACAAACAATATCTAGAGGCAAGGTGTCCGTCTTTTCTCACAATTTCGGAGACTCGTTGGCTCCCTGGCAGAAAGCAGCTGGGGGGCTGCTCCCCCAGGATGGCCAATGGCAGCGCGGAGGACCTGCGGGGCCGGGAGGCGCCTTGCTAGTCTGCTTGGACACACGGGCTGCGAGTCCCTCAGGGGATTAATCCACTTAGAAGCAGGCACCCCTTGGAAAAGCTCCAAGTCAAACCAGGGAAGAATCTGGGGTCTACGCTTCAGACCTAAAATGTAACTAATTTAAGTGCTGGTGAGATAGCGCCGCAGACTAAGAGCCTGCTTTGGCAAGCGCAACCCCGGACTGTGCGGAGCTGGAGACAGCCCGGGTCCGAGGGCCTGCGCCTGTAATCCCAGCGCTGGGGAGGCTGAAAGCAGGAGGGTATCCGTACGAGTCCAAGCTGCGTAGTGAGATCCTCTACCACATACGTAAATGAAAAAAAATAGCATTTTAAATCATTTCATGTAAGGAATTTTAACATACACAGTTTTGCGATCCATTTGGGGAGTCCAAAAAGTACAATGGGGCCAGGCTTCTGAATTATGAGGGACAACGTCATGCTGTTTTTTGATTTTTAGATATCAACTCCAATGACTTAATATTTCTATATTTAATTTATAAGGATATTTTACATTTTATTAAAATTCTGTCTTTATATGTAATTTTTTTTCTTTT
This sequence comes from Octomys mimax, assembly GCA_002564305.1. Taxonomy (NCBI): domain Eukaryota; kingdom Metazoa; phylum Chordata; class Mammalia; order Rodentia; family Octodontidae; genus Octomys; species Octomys mimax. The sequence continues at coordinate 1,762 of NDGM011154708.1, read as the reverse complement.
TCTTCTTTTTTTTTAATGTATGTGGTACAGGTCTCACCATGCAGCTCGGGCTCATCGCGATCCTCTGTTTTCAGCCTCTACAGCGCTAGGATTACAGGCATNATGCACCACAGGCCTGGATTCATCCGCTGGCTCAGCATGCCCCAGGGGAGGGGCCCAGCACAGCATTAGGGACTGGGGATCGAACCCTGGTCCCTGTGCTTGCCAAAGCAAGTGCTTAGTCAGCTGAGCTATCTGGCTGGTGCCTGTTATATGTAATTTTTGAAAAGTTCCATATTACTGCTATAAAACCAGTTGTTAACCAACAATAAATAGTATAAGAAATAATAAAATGATATTCCCTGTTAGATAATAGATTATCGTTAATGTCACATACATTTTTGGCAAGTATTTCTTAACATTTTACTGTTGTTTTTATTTAGATATTCTCAGGATAGTTTTGGACTTGAACTGTAGAGAGTTATTTGTTTGTTTGTTTATTTGAAAGAGAGTGTGAGCATAATCAGTTGATTTTCATCAATTTCCCTCTATAGCTTAGAGTGTTCTTAGAGAAAATACTGAAAAATTTAGTATTCAACCTCATATTACTTTGAACATGGCAGGATTTTTTTTTTTTTTTTTTTTTTTTTTNTTTTGAATCAGGGATTGAACTCAGACCCTTGTGCTTCCCAGGTAAGTGCATATTCTGCTGAGCTGTCTCCCAGACCCCCATGGCAGGACATTTGATACTGAATTTGGCTCAAGTATTTCTTGTCTTTAATTGGTTTTGTAAAGCATAGGAGCCAACAGAAGAATCACCGTCTATCTTCACCTTTTATTCAATGAAATACCAACTGAGCAAACAGCTTTTTCTCATATATCCTTGAAGAAATTCAGGCATCTAAAAATGTACCTTTTCATTCAATGTCATTTAGAAACTTTTCATTCCCTTTTCTCATGATGGTCTTAATTCTTAACTGCAAATAACCATAAACTCAATTCATCCCTGACCATCAAGAAAATTACAGATGTCAAGGCGATCTGGCTGCGACATCTGTCACCCCATTGATTGCCAGGGTTGCTTTGGCTGGTCTGGCCTCTTCCTCCCTCAGTGCTCCATGTGCACATCTCCTGAAGCTGTGTGGTTGGTTAAAGAGGACCACCCCCCTGATGAAGGAGGAGGACCATTCCTCATTCAAGGGTATACAAGTAGCTACTCTCCCCTGCTAGAATCTCCAATAAGCACTCAGAAACTTACAATAACAACTGCTTTTACTTTATTTATGATTTTTTTTCTTTTTAAGACAGGGTCTGACTATGCATCTTGGGCTGGCCCAGGCTAGTCACAAACTCCCAAAGATCCTCTTGGCTCAGCCTCCCGAGTGCTGGGATTATGGGCATGTGCCACAATGCTCAGTGAAGTTTTTCTTATGTAACTCAAAAGGTGTAAAATCATATTTAATGCCATCTGTCTGTCTCACTAAAAACTTTCCTTGACTCTTGTTATAAACTTTTATTTATTCAGAAAAAAATGTGAAGGACAACATTAGCCAGAAAATGTTTAGATACTTATTGGGGAAACAGAACTAAACAACACAAAAATTCTCATTGAGTTTAAGCATTGGGGAAAATACACACTTAATTTCACTTCAAAATAGAACAGAAAAAAAAAATCCTTATGGCCGGGGAGATGGCTCAGTAGAATAAGTGCTTCCCTGGCAAGCTCAAGGACCTGCATTCAATTCCTGGTTCTGCAAAATAAATAAATAAATAAATAAATAAA
>NDGM011154704.1:0-18761 GCA_002564305.1 Octomys mimax | reverse complement strand
CGAGATCATGGGGGAGCTTAATCCTCCTCTTGGTAAATGCCACAGCTACAAGCATGACCAGCTTGATCCTTAAGGCAGATCAAATGACATTCAGGGTTGGTTCTGTACAGTCCCCTGCCGGAGGGTTGAGAGACTTGGTGAAAGACTCATTTTTCCTTATAGCAATAATATATATATATATATATATATATATATATATATATATTGGCTGCCTCCCTTATACTTTCTTCTCTGCATGGCCTTGCAAAGCTGCCTACATGCTTTTAGATTTCATTTGGCTCTATGTGTTTGATCCCTGGCCATAGCTGAGCATGGGGACAGAGAGTTTCATGGTCAGGGAAGCTGACCATAAAGAGAATCAAGGAACTGTGAAGGTGGAGACACACAGGCCAGTAGACACCTCGAGTGTTAGGCCTGGGACAGGATCAGGGCAGTGAAGTCTCTTATGCACTTTCACTCTGATGCAGTAAATTTCCACAAATAGAATCTGAATCACAGAGTTCTCAGACCCTAGCTGCCCGATTAAAAATAGGCGCTGTCTACATGGACTCAAGCCATGCGTGCCCAGGTTTGCTTGCTTCACTGCAAGGCTCCCAGGCGTTTTTGCTCCGCTGCCACTCTCCTGGAGGACAGGCTTGCAGCACTGCCCCAGCAGGGAGAGTCCTAAACACAAGACATTTCTGAAATTCTGATGGCTTTTCTTTAAGAGCCATTAAACCCCTACTAAATTAATCTAACTAAACAAGACTTAAGAATAGCAGAAGTGCTGGAAACACAACTGTTCTTTCGCAAAATATCTCCCTTTGTCTCTGACATTCTTTGTCTCAGAATGCCCACATTGTTTTCAGTTCTTCCTGATGCTTACTTTATGTTCACCCCAATACATCCTAAATCAATTAACAGCAATTAGTTTGATTATGAAACTATGAAACAGATATAAAAACCTCCCATAAATCTTCCAATAAAGCATCCAACATAACAAACTTTTCTGGTTAACAGCTAAATTAAGTGCTATTTTTTGGTTATTATTATGTGGGTTCCATTTGAGTTTAATGAGAAGTGGTCCATATAAAATGTTTACCAGAAAACAGGAGGGAGAGAGAAAACAAAGCTTTCTGGTCAGGGAAAGATCAGCAGAATGGTTTCTCTCCCTACTGCCTTCATCTTTCTTTCGTTTTCCAGAGAGTCTTATACCTTCTTTTTAGGTTATGATTAACCTAAAATGCAGATTAAATCAGGTTTTGGAAGGATTGCTTTTGATTCACCATCCTTAGCCTGGTTGAGAAAATTGTCATAGTTCTATGCGATTAGGTAAAAGTTGCGCAAGACTACTTTTTCTGTGAAAAGGAAAAAAGGATGTATGCCCTTCATATACTACTAGATAAATGTACAAAGAAGTGTATCCAAGATGTTTGTTTAAAGAATGTCATTGGATGGCCATCAAATTTAATCACGTAGCCATGGGGTATTTATAGGTATCTGCAAATGTCAGCACCAGAGCCCCCCAGGAGAGATCTGTGTGGCATATGTTATCATTTATCTGTTCCTCAAATAACTTACAATTCTTTTATAACTAATACTAATGTCTATATAGTTGAAGGCTATCATGAAAAAATAGCAAAGCCAAATAATCATTAAAAAATATCATCTGAGTTATATAGTACAGCTTTCATGGTGGTCTCAGGACTTCCTCCTGTTTTCTTGAAGATTCTGGAGAGAGAGGTGGCCAACCCACACGTCAAGAAGAAAGCTCATAGGTGTAAGTTTTGTTGAATGGCCAAGCAGAAGGGGAATCTGGTTGGATTGACAGGCGATCTGATTCTGTCCTCAGGAAAGGAAACAGAGCTGACATTGGATATAGATCATATCCCTCTAGGTTTTTCTTGTGTGTGCCCGTTGTAACCTACTTTCTTTAGGGCCTCAATATGGCACAGTTGTTGGGGTCATAGTGTAACATATTTGTTTTGTGTTTTGTTTTCATTCATTGCATGAAATTTATTGAGTGCCTACTAAATGCACTGTGCCATGTGCATAGGCGTTTATTTAATTACATCTTGCTTCATTTGGCAGATTGATTCCATAATCACAGATTAGTTGGCTGGGATTCTGATTCTAATTTTGCCCACAATTTGCCATGTGGCTGTGAGTTAGGCACCCTACCCCTGTATGATACTTCAATTTCTTTCTCTGCATTGTGGACATAATAGTAACTGACAGCTGCTTAGAGAGAGATGTGCTGGATGATTCGTGTTCAAGGTGAGACTTGTGAAGTCCAATTATTTCATCCTCAAAAGGCTACTCTGAGATTGGTGTAAGTAAAGATTTGCTTTTAATTTATATTGAAATCCTTACAGGCTCCCACAGATATTTTCTTTAATTCTTTTTTCACTTAGTGACTGTGAGTTAGATTTTCAAGTTCCAATAGCAGAGTCATTAGTGGGAATTGATTGGCCAAAGTTCGAGTCCCACCAAAAGATTTTTAGTGGCGTTGCCCAGGCAAAATATTATACCTCCAAAATGGGAGTGCACACAAATTTGATAATGAATTTTAAGGAAACTGAGTTTAGATTTGAGCCTGTATTGTCTTTTTTCCCCCAGATCCTGTGCTTATTATATTATATGGAGATGGTAGTTAACTTCCTGTTCTTATTCTTGTCCTCAATGTCAACTTCCTCCTCCTTTTTTTCCTCTTCCTTCTTCTTTTGTTTTTATGATATTGAGGGATGAATCCAAAGTCTTTGGAATGAGCCATATTCTCAACTATTTATTCATTTATGTACTCGTTCATTTATTTAAGGATCTCACTAGGTTGTTCAGACTGAGCTCCATCTCACGGTTCTCCTGCCGCAACCTCCCAGAGCACTGGTATTACAGATGTGCCCACCAGGTCTAGATGACTTGCTTACATTTACTGGCCAATAACTGGTCCAGTCTCAAATACCCTCATTCCTATCCACTGAACTGGCAAAAATACACAAATGCATTTGCTAGCAAATTGGCAGATACCTCCTGAGGCATGTGTATCTTCATGATTTAACAGTAACTGGTTTGCTGTTTAAGGATTCATAGAGTATAATAAATAGCTGCCTCTTCAGAGGGTAAGCCTAAGTGTAGTGGGGTAGACGTTTGGCGGTGAAACCTTGAGTATTTATCAGCACAAATCTGATGGGAGAAACTTGAGTGTGGAAGCCTTCTTTTATGTCACAAAGGCTTGAGGTCAGGCGGGAAGAGTCAAACTATGAGCTGGAAGAGGTTAACTTAAGAGGGGCCTAAACAAACACCAATTCAACAATTTCCTTCTCTAATCAGGAGGCCCTCTCTTTCTAAACCTCAGCTTCAATGCACAGGGCTGTATGATGAAGCTATGAGAACATGTATTTGGCTTTGCAAACTACACAGGAGAAAATACAAGGAAGGCAGCTCAGTAACAGAGCTTTATAGTTGCTATAGAGAAAAATGAGTCTCTACATCTCTCAACCCACTGGTTGAAGGTTGTACATAAGCATCACTGAAAGTCATTTGATCTGCCTTAAGGATTGAGCTGGTCATGCTTGTAGCTGTGGCATTTACCAAGAGGAGGATTAAGCTCCCCCATGATCTCGGGGCCCAGAGGGGACATATTTATTCCTTTGTTTGGCTCATCCTGACCATGCATTTGCCTCTATGGAGTGAGGATCAACCTTCTTTGGAGGTGAGCTGATGACTGTGTGGTGACAAAGCGTACTCCCTGTGGCCTCAGGAAGATTCTAGGGATACAGAGGAGAGCAGGAGGAGGAGAATTTGAAGTTTCAGTCAGGAACGACTATGCATATCATAAGAAGGATTCTGTATATTTGTGTGATGCAGAACTCTCTGGAAGGCTGGGAGGTGAACAGTGTAAGACACAAAGGACAATGGCAGAACAAAGACTAGTTTGGAAATTATTGTAATAATTCATATGAGCGACATCACAGTTTGGACCAGAGGCTAATAATGAAGATCATCAAATATGCATAGGATAAATTTTGAAGGTCAAACCAATGTGTTTTACTAGTAGGTTAAGTTGAAGTGGGTAGAAAATAGGAAATTAAGGATGATTCTAAGTATTGTATTTTGACTTAAGCCCCTTGATGCTAAGTACTAATGGGGGAAATTTTGAAAGGAACATGTTGGAGTAGAAGGGTCAACAAAAGTTTCAGTTTGGGCCTATTAAGTTGTATAAGCCATTTCTGTATTTAAGTAGATATGCTGAGTTCATAGGAATTGACCTATGGAACTGGAGAATGTATAAGGAAACTGTTATAGTTAACTTCAGGTGCCAACTTGACTGGATTAAGATCCTCAGATAGCTTATAAAGTATTATTCCTGGGTATATGTGGGAGGGTGTTTGTGGCATAGACTGGCATTTGAATCAGTGAACTAAGTAAGTAAAACCCACCCTCAAACACTGTGGGCAGTGATAGAGGCACCATCCCGGCAGCTGAGGACCATAACAGTAGAGTCAGAAAGAGGAAAGGTGACTTACTTGCTGCTGGAGTTGGGGTACCTTTCTTCCCTCACCTTTGGACATCAGCGCTCCATGTCCTTCAGCTTGTGGACTCTGGTTCTTGCAGCAGAGACACCCTGGGCTCCGCAGGTTTTGGTTTTGAACTGAGATTATACTATGCTCGTTCTTTAGCTTGCAGACTTGGACTGAGCTGTGCTCCCAGCTTCTCTGACTTTCAACTTGCAGACTGCCTATCATGGGGCTTCTGGCCCTCCACTATTGCAAGAGCCAAGCCCCACCATAAATTTGCTCTTGTATATGTATATATCAGAGCCAAGGCTTTAATGCAATTGAATGAGTTACAGCACAAGTTGAACTTTCAGTTGTGCCCCATGTCTACTGTTTAAAAGGAGAGCATCCACTGGGAAAGGCTGGGATGGATATGTGTGAGGAGGTTTTCATGAAACTAAAGACTTTGAACTCTTACATTTGGTTGAGTATTTTGCCAGCAGAAGTGACTTCCATAATATCAGTGGTAATGACTTTTCAACCATGGTGACACCCAACCTCTGTCTGAAGGAACTGACCTTTTACTGCCTGAGGATGCTTGTATTGCCTGAGGTGATTGCCAAGCAAAGGAATAGCTGCTTCTTCTCCAGGCCTATGAGCATCCCTTGGACCTTCTAGATCTCAGAGGTGTGGTCAGAAAACAGGTGAATGCTTAAGATACAAGCAATTATCACAGTAGCACACATTGCTATTAATCCTGCTTGAAATACTCCCCTTACCTTGAAAATACTTATATGAAATGGCTCTTGGCATTTTCTGAAACAATTCTAAAAATTCTCTTTCATGATTGCCTTAAGTTGTACTCTCTGGCTATCTTGATGTTTTCTGAGTCCATTCAAAATACTTTCCTTTCATGGCCATTTTAATTTTGGGAAAAATCCAGGAATTATATGGTGTTAGATCTGGTGAATAAGATGAATGAGGACACTGTAATAGTCTTTCAAGTGTGTCTTTCCATTGACTGGCATTTGATAATAGCAGTTGCCATAGTTTTTTTAATCACACTTGGTAAAGACACAAAAGAGGGCTGGGGAGATATCTCAGCAGTCTAAATTCCTACCTGGAAAGTGCAAGGACCTAGTTCTATCCTGTGTACCACATGGGGTGCCCCCAAACCAGGTATGGTCGTACATGCCTGCAATCCCCGTGCTGGGGAGACTCAGAAAGAGGGATCACTATGAATCAGAGCTGTGTAGCGAGACCCTGTACAAAATAAATAAATAAATGTTGCTGGCATAGTGGTGAGCATAGCTGCTTACCATATAAATAAAATACTTTTAAAAATTGAAAAAAAACCAAAAACAAAAAAAAAAATTGAAAAAAAAAACTACAAAGGAGGACTTCCAAAATTGCTTCAGAAACTGGCAGGAGTGAAATGAGGACATATTTTAAGGGGATTAATGGCAATGTGTCGTTTACTGTAACACTTTTTATGAAAGTAAGCACGTACTATTTTCCCATCATTTCTTGTGCCACTAGAGTCCTAACAAGGCCTCTAAGGTGAAATGGAAATTGTGTCTCATGAGGACATTTGCAACATTCACAAAGAACCACTTGACATTTTTAACTGACACACGCAGAAACCTGGGAATGGAGACTGAAGGGGTGGGATGGCAGGAGGAGGAGTGGAAAGTTGCTGAGGCTGAGCCCATCCCTGCGGGCTCACTAAGCAGTGATGCTGCCTTCAATGTTGCAGTCCAGGGGCCTTGACATTTGGTTCAAGGGTTGAAACATGGGTGAGAAATGATCCACCATGAATTTACTTTCTCTGGAGCACCCTGACTCATACAGAGATATACACAGGAACAGTTTCCATGGAGTAAATTCAGGAGGTCAGGGGGCCCAACGAAGTAGAGAAAGAATGATAGACAATTCTCTAGAAAAGCTTTGTAACAAGGGGAAAAGTAAGAAGAATTAGTGGAAGTATATGATCAAAAAATATCTGCCTTTCTTTTATTTTTTTTTTGTATTTTAGGGAAGGGTCTACAGGGTGTTCAGAGTATCACTACTAGATAGGACTTGTAGTGATACACTTATTTACTGCCTCCCAAGAGCTGGGATTACAGGCGTGCTCCACTATCTGCCTTTCTTTTAACAAAAGAGATGTGTTCATGTTGATGGGATGGTTAGTTAATAGAAAAAAATTGAAACTACAATAGGGAAAAGAAATAATGGAGGGAGCAGGGTCTCTGCGAAGGTGAGGGACAGTCTAATCCAGGACTTAGCAGAGGGGGTCTCTGACATAGTCACACAGCCAGTAAATGATGAAGTTGGAACCTAGACCCTACCTACCTGTCTGTCGGGTCAACACTTCACAACCACCACATGCTTAGATCTATAGTTTAAGACATTTTCAGCAATAAGTATCTTATTTTTAAAAAGTGCAATTTTATAACTCATATGTAACAGGTCAAACATGGGGGTAGAGTGGGTGAGAGACAGATGGAAGACAAGGAATTTACTACCTGTGCTACCCCATGTCTTAGTCCAGCGGAGCTACTGTAACAAAATGCCATCACCTGGTTGGCTCAAAACAACAATAATTTATTTCTCACAGGTCTGGAGATGAGACCTTTGAGATCAGGGAGCCAGCAAGGTCAGCTCTGGTGAAGCCCCTCTTCTAGATTGCATAGTGAAGAGTGCTTATTGTGTTCTCACTTAGTGAGAGCTCTAGTTTCCCCTCAGAAAGGCATTAATCCCACTCAGGAGGACTCTATGTTTATGACCTAATTACCTTTCAAAGGCCCTCATACAAAGAGTGTCACATTGTTGATTAGACTTCCACATAAAAATTTAGAAGGGAACACAAAGTTTTCGGCCTGTAATACCCTCTGTGCCCCTAAAGCCCTTTAAACAGCTTCTCAGGCATCTGAGACCCCAAGGAAAACAACCTGAAAAACTTGTCTAGGGAACCTTTTTACCATTAAACATGCACAAGTCTGTATTAATACAAGTGGATGATCTTACTTTGCCCCCTGTTCTGGTCACTGGTTATATCCATGTGTCTAGGCTCTGTGTCAATAGCCACAGTGAAGTGGAGGAAATAAATGAAACTGTTCATTTCACAGGAACCCAGGGCCCTCTCCCCTCACCTTTCAAATAAGCAGAACCAAAAACAACATAGAAAGTCATTTACAAAACAAGCTATCCTCAGGGAGATGGCAATCTTGTTAACAGTTGAGGCTTGTCAGCATGAACATCTGTTTTAATAGCACATCTGTATGGGTGTAGTACTTAGCAGGGCAACCTAGCTTTTGTCTTATAGAATTTAATGGATTTTTTTTTCTTTCTTGTTTTAAAGCCCATGCCCTATACAATTAGTCAGGTGAAAGTGAAATCATTCTGCTCAGTCTTGAAAAGGGAGATCGATAACTGTAAGGGGATGCAATGTGCAGAACTCCAGGTAGCAGTTATAGCTAAAGAAACAGCAGGCAAGAAATCTCACCAGTGTCTCAGCTCTGACTGCAGGAAGTGCAGAGTGCTGTCCAAAAGACCACTCTCCCAAAGGGGAGGGACAGGGCGGCTCCTGGCTGAGACAGACACAGCTGTAAAGCCAGGTGTGGGGGAGGGTCACACAGCCTGTCTGGAAATGAGAAGAGCCCTAGATTCTGGGGAAGGGGATCGCACAAACAGCACTGTGTGAGAGACCTGGGAAGGATGTAGAGACAGTGGCTGCATCCCTATGAATAAATTCTATTTGGCCTTTGAGTCTGGTCATTTATTCATCCGTTTGTTGGAGGAATGCTATTGAACACCTATTGTGGGTCAAGCCACTGAGAGGGTGATTGTGACATAGGTTTTGTCCTTAAGAAGTGGACAGCACAGTGCATCAGATGGAGAAAAATTGAACTTGATAATAATAAAATATTGGGGCACATTCTACCACGGAGAGAGGCACACAAAATTTTTCTCATTCTGTATTTTAATGTGTTGTTCTCATTTTTCTTATATTAATTCCCTGAAGAGGGACTTAGAAGAATACTTGCTTGGCTTGGTGTGTCCTTGGCCTACAGGAGATGCTCCATAGTGTTGCAGTTCAAATTAGCCCTTATTTACTTTCATTTTTTTTATTTTAAAGAGAGGGAGGAAAAAAACCCAATAGAACCAACACAGAATTTCAAAATGAGATAATAGAAAAATTAACAATGGTTATTATCTTCAAAATAGTTGCTCAGATTACAAGATACAGGCATGCAAAATTGATCAAACAATATCAGAACTTACTGTTTCTTTCTAAGAGCCAGTAAAAATTAGTAGGAGTACAGGGCCTGCCAGATAGCTCAGCAGACTAAAGCGCCTGCTTGGGCAGAGTGCAGCGGCCTTGGTTTGATCCCCGGTGTGCCATGCTGGCCCGTCCTCGGGGTGCACGGAGACTGCAACTGAGACCTGACATGGTGGTGTCGGAAATCTCAGCCCTTGGGAAGCTGAAAACAGGAGAATCACTATAAGGCTGATGTATGTAGTGAGACCCTGTAGACTCTGTGGACCCTGTACTAAATACATAAAAAAAAAAAGAAATTAGTAGTAGCACAGTTATCTCAGCTATCATATTCATATATATATATATTTTTTTTCTTCATTGATTTTACATGCATTATCTCCTAGGTTCCTTAGAATTACCTTGCAAAACAGATAGACATTATTATTTATCCTCAAATTTGGGACAATAACCATTCCAGAAATGTTTATCAGTTAATTTATATTATGGTACTAGTAAAAAAAAAAATAAGTATATAATCTGTAGCGAATCCAGTAGTCTGAATTTTCACACAGGTCAGGGGCTTGACTCAGGTCTGAATTTTACATAAGGAATTGACCCGAGGCTATTATTTTGTGAGTGGAATTAAGTGATATCCCTCAATTTATGCCACACAGCTCCTTTGCCAAGGACATTCTTTCTTTCTTTCTTTTTCTTTTTGGTGGAACTGGGGATTGAACTAAGACCCTGTGCTTACCAGGGGAGTGCTTATTTCACTAAGCTATCTCCCCGGGTCCAAGCAAGGACATTTTTTAATAGGCTCAGATAAAGCTTTTGTAAGCATCTGTAACTCACAATCCCTCTTTATCTTTTATATATTATTATCTATACCTGTGAAGATGGGATTAAACAATCTCTCCAAGACCATGAACCTAGGACAGGTCTAAACTAGGACTCTATAAATAAGATGACTTCCTAATAATACTGCTCTCTCTTTAACATAGACCAAATTTGTTTGGGGATTCTGGGCCCGATTGCCTCATTATGAAGAATGCTTTGACAGCTAATAAGAAATGGGAAAACTGAGCCCAAAACCACTCATAAGAGTTTAGCTCTTCCTGGGGATGCTGGACTCCAGCTTTAGAATCAGGATATGACAGTGTTAGTACCACGAACAGTGTTAGTACCACTCGCCCTCTTGAACCAGGAGAACAAAGCACGGATCTCAGCTTTGGCTCCTACCAGCTGATAGCCATGGAAGAATTACTTATTTCTTTGTGCACCTAACTTCCACAAATGGTTATTTGGAGGGGTAAGTGGTTTAATAGATATATAATGCTTAAATCAATGCTTTATCCAGAGTAGATATTATAGGAGGGTTAGCCAATCTTATTATCTTCCTGCATAATTTCTGTACTTTACTAGCATCCAATACAAATATTCTCAGAAACTGTTTAGGGATAAGTATTTTAAAAATGGTCCAGAATTATAAATACATCTGTGGACCCTAAGCTGTCTTTTCTATGTCTCTAAGGCTGGACAACTGGGGAGAAAATGCAGGAGATAAACTTCATCTGGGTGCTGCTGCCTGTATCTTACCTTAGATAACTGGAAGCAAGTTCAAGCAGGAAATACTTTTGAATGGCTTCTTTTTGGACAATGATCTTGCTCTCTTTTTTTTCTTTTTTACCCTACTGGTGGTTCCACGGTAACATGATATTGGCTGTCTAGCATTGTATTTTGTCCTAGATTCTCGTGATTTCTTAGCTATCCATATGTTCCCTTGCACTCATTTCTTCTCCAAGAAGGTCACTGATGGCTTGAGCCCCATACAGAAGAAGGAAATGCACTGATCATTATTTAGGGATTGGATGTTGTTCCAGGCACTTAGCATAGGTCATCTTACTACCTGCTTATAACAACCTTGTGAGATGGATACTGTTATCTCTGCTCTACTATGGAATATTGAGGTTCACACTGTGCAATGTTCCCAGTCACCACAGTCACATTGAGATGATATTGATCTCACTCCAAGTGTGAAGCTCTCACTCAACTTTTATGACAAAATTTTATTTTATTTTATTTTATTTATTTTTTTTTTTTTTTGCGGACCCGAGGATTGAACTCAGGCCCTCGCACTTGCCAGGCAAGCACTTATCCAACTGAGCCATCTCCCCTGCCCCTATGACAAAATTTTATTACTCAATTAAGCCTACACTGGAAATCCAAATGTCACCGGTAGAGTCAATGCTGTTCTGTGTTCACATGAAAGGAAAACTTTGCTATCTAAACAGGCTTTGATAAGAAAAAGGGCTGAGTAGAGAATTACATGACAATAATATAAAGGAAGTGAAAGGAGAAGGGAAAGAAAAACGTGTGCAGAAGTATGCTAGTTTTCTATTGTTGCTCTAACACCCTACCACAAACCTAGTGGGTAAAACAACACAGGTTTATCATTTTATAGTTCTGGAGGCTAGAAGTCTGATGTGGGGGTCTCACTGGGCTTATTCACTGAGTTGGCCAAGCTGCTTCCATTTCCATGGCTTCTGGGGAGGAAGTACTTTCTTTGTCATTCTGGCAGCAGAATTGATTCTATGTGGTTGGAGAAATAAGGTACTCATGTCCATACTGACCATCCACTGGGGAAGTTCTTAGATCCTGGGGCTTTTCTCTCAATCTTTGTGCATAGAACCTGCTTCTTAGAAGTGGCCCTGGGATGCTGACTCTCTCACAAGACATTTTCAGAATCATCACTGAACATGGATCCCGATGGCCCAGCTGAAAAATCTCTGTACTTTGAAAAACTCAGGTGATTAGAATGGACCTGCCCAAGCATAAAGGATCACCTCTCCATTTCAAGGTTCTTGTCCTTAATCACACGGTAAAGTCTTTGTCAGTATAAGGCAATGTATTACAACTTCTGGGTATGGCTATCTATTTGGGAAGACATTATTTTTCTTGCCACAAGGGGATACTCTCATGGTCATCTGTAAACTGTACCTGTCTTACAGCTTTCTTCTGGTCTCTTAGTCTCAGGTAACAAAGTTTTGCTAATTCCTCCACATTATTCTCTTGAACAGATCTGAAAGGTCAGGATGACAGTGAGGGAGAGGGAATGTTTGAGCTTCTGATCCACAGATCCTGACCTACCTCCAAATAGTTTTTGGCCTACCAGGATTTCTAGTGTCCTTTTAAAGCAATTTGTAGTCTGTTATCCTGTATCATTAACCTAATTAGTGTAATTGCACCCAATTACGTAATCAGTGTAAATACATGAAGAATCCCATAATTAGACGATGTAATTAGGTAATTAATAGATGACGTGGGAAAAATCCATAGAAAACATTCTGAAATGGACATGGCGGCTGCATGGAGCAGGCAATTCACTGACTCCAGCAACTTAGCTAACTCTATTCAGGAGGAAAGATCCACAAGTTAATTAGAGTCTAACCACAAAATCCTTATTCAGAAGACTTCTACTGTCTTGCATTGTTTTTCCACTCCTAATTTTATTAATATATGACAGGCTTTTTCTCCATGTTGCTTATAGGAAAAGACACCTCTCCCATAGAACTGAGTAGGAAGAAAAAAAATCTGGTCCAATAACAGCCAGATTTGCCACTGTGTCCACAGAAAGAGTAAACTGCTATGAAATCCATGTCTCTATGACCAAAGTAACTGCACTACAGCAGAGTTAGGCTGTTTAGTTGACAATTTTAGTAGCTGATTCACTGTAAGGAAAAGTCAATTTTAACAAGGGGATGTGTTTCTTGCTTAGAGCCTGCAACTCCTGGAACTCAGTGGAAAGACAGCATTCAACATTCAGGACAGTGCAGCCTCCAAACACACCTGTCAATCCAGCTCTTTCCACCTCAGTGGCCACCATCCTGAGATTCATCACTGGCAGTCCAGGCAGTCTAACCTGACCCACAGCAACAGCATGTGGATTGAACACTGTGGTAGTTGACTGTGTCAATCTGAGATGTTCAGAAGCTTAACTACGTCAACACAGCAATTCTACAACTTAGGGTGTACAGGCTGCCTGCACCCTAGAGAGCAGAGGGCTCTGCCTATGTGGCTCATTGCCTGGAGAGTATAAAAAGGAAATGAGCAAGGACACATTGGCTTCTGTTCTTCAGTGGAGCTCCAGTCTTCACCTTCAGCTTTAGTTGACAATTTTAGTAGCTTATGCATTGTCTCATGACTTCTAGTGCAGACTCTTCAGCTTCTACCTTGGACCCTTCAGCCTTCCAGGGAAGACCCATTGATCTCTTGATACTATTTGCATGGCACACTGCAGTGATCGCCAGACCTTGGGCTGAACCCTTCCACCTCCAGAGTGCAGACGCCCCCTACACATTTCCTCATCCAGCTCTGTGGCTGACCATCATAAGCCAATTCTGACATTTCTTATATACTTGTATATCTTGTGTTATATCTGTTTCTCTAGCAAAGCCCTAACTGATGCAAACTCCTTGCAGCCATTCCTGCCTTTTTCCTATTCCTCAACCAGCCAAGATGATCTTTCAGTCAATTTGATCTACTTTTGATCAAACTTTTAGGAGAGAAAACCTACATATTCAGCAAGGCCTATAAGACTTAAGTGTTAGAACTCTACCTGTTGCTCAAGCTTTTCTTGTACATGTTCCCCAGTACTTCCCCTCTATGGGCCTTCTTCCATGTCTTCAAATGCACTAAACCCTTTGCTACATTTGAAACTTCTCATCTGTTTTTCCTTTAGCTAAGGGCGTATCATTCCTATTCCTTCACTGCTTAAATCCATTCATCCCCCAGAGTCCTAGTTCCTTAGAGAAGTGTTCTTTTATTCCTTTGTTTAAAATGTTTTCTTATTTCAATCTCCCATAATACATTATATGTTCTTCTCCCTGACATTCATCTCAATCTGTAATTCTGCACTTATTATCTGCAATATTATTTTATGATCTGTACCTGCTGTTCACCAGATTGTAAATTTCATGAAGGCCACAGTGATGTTTGTTTTGTGCACCATAGAATCCCCGCTATCCAGGACATAGTAGACTCTCAATAAATGTTTGTGCAATGAATAACATATTGAAAGTGATAACCCTAAGAAAAATCATTACTAGCCTCATCAGTGGCAGAGGGACAATCCAGGCTAGCAGGGTGAGGAGCTGGAGTAGGGATCAGACTCCAAGGATGCACACATTAGCAGTACTACATAGAGACTGATCTGTGAACCAGTGACCACTGTCTGCTCTTAATGAATAGAGCCACAAAGACTTGCTGTTTCCATCCTTTATTTAAAACTCCAGTAGTGCCCATAAATAGAAGTCAGGTCTTTCCTCTTCTTTCTGATTTGGTGATAGAGCAAAGGATGGGATTAAGACTAAGGTATACACACTGGCCATATTTAGTGATCTGATGTATCATGGAATCTCTAAAAGAGACAATTTATAGACAGTGACCATCAACTCTTGAATCTGGGCCCCAGACACATTCCAAAGTCTACTCCAACTAATTAATGAACACCTAACTGTTCTCCATTTGTAGTTGTAATGAGACTTCTTTCTCTCCCTTTAGTTTGATTTCAGCCTTCTTTTAAAGAGAAACCTATGCAGCCTTCACTGTTGAAAGACTGTACACGCATCTTTCTGTTGGCTTCCACCTTCTTTCCTATCCTTGAAAATCTTACATAAAGATAGGAGGGACATTGAGGTGGAACATCCACCTGGTGATGTACACTCAGGAATTGACAGGTCTCTTTTATGAACAAATGGGAGAGTAAAACAGGAAAAGGTTGACTATCCACCAAGGCAAGACTGCTTGCATCACATAGAGTAATTAACACCCCCTTCTGTCAACACCAAACCACAATAATACACGAACAAGAAATCAGGTTGGATTTTCACTTTCCATCTGTTCAGTATTATTGCATTTCGAGCCATTTCCCTGAGAAATATGCAACTGCTCTGTAATAATTTCACATTTGTTCATTTATTGTTTAATAAATGTTTTCTGAACACCTCCTACTTGCATGAGGCTTTCCAAGTCCCTGGAAATGCAAGCCTTCTTCTTTCTAGCAACTGCTTGATCACAAAGCCAGATATCTGGGTCAGCTCTTCAAAAGTGTGAGGAACAAGGACCATTCTCAGGAAGACAGATGGCTATATAAAGATTTATATCTATACACACACTTGGCAAATCCTGACTTGTAGGACTAAGACAAACATGGCATTGTGCACCATATGACATATCATCTAGTTGACAAACTAAGGCATCACACACGTAATTCTAGTCATATGTGATAAGGATTGTGCTAGGAGCAGTGCAGGTACATCATTGCACTTGTTAGGGTCATCTAACTAACACTAGGGCTTAGAGAATGTGAAAACTGACATTAAAGGTGAAATTTACAGGGGGAGGGAAAGCATGCACAATGATTAATTAATGAACACCTAACTGTTCTCCATTTGTAGTTGTAATGAGATTTCCCAATGAAGCAGACATTGGGAAGGATGTTCCACAAAGCCAAAAGGGTTTATGTCATATTCATTCAATTGTGTGGAAGAGATTAAGTATGAGTGAACTATAAATTTCTAGGCAAAGAATTATTCCTGTCCCTAACAGGAGAAAGTTTCTCAGGAACAAGAAACATTTTATAGAAATAAAATCTTTCTTATCTTATCGTCTGAAGTGCATGCACAATGTACATAATACTGTGTGATGTGTAACATCTTACTGAGTAGTATGCATCTTTATTGGGATTTGACTCATATAAACATTGGGAAAAATACGTCGAGGAAGTTTTACAGTGAGTGTCCAAATGGCCCAAGGCTATTCTCTATGCTTCTTTAAAGAAAATGAATTATAGAAGGATGGTGCTGCAAGAAATTTCAAATGAGAATTATGGAGGGAAAGTTGCTCCAGTCTGCTTCACACCCGTCTGGCTGTCTGCTCACTGCCAACCCCTCTCTCTGGGTCAACTCCCCAAGGGCTGGAGTAACCAGTAGCATTTGCAGGGAGATAGATGACTACACACAGGTTTATTGCCTACACCAACAGGACACAGATAGTGTTTCTGCTGGGCTGGGCTGATCAGCCCATACCATGTGAAGCAGGAATGGCTCTAGTGGGATGCCAGCAGGCACATATATCGATCATAAATAATGTCTCAATGTCCTATAGTGAGTGATAAATCAAAGAGATTTCAAAATATCTTTCTCTTCTGTTTCTTCCAATGGTCTGCGTTCTGGCTTAGAACTTTTCTTTTTTAGGTATAGTGCATGACCTGGGCCTCTTGACCATTGAAGGTCAAATCCTTTTCTTAGCCTCCTGTTTCTCAGGCTCTGGAGACCTTATTATAAGTAGCTCTGTTTCTGAGTACATAGCACTGGGATCACCAAAGAGTTGTGGAGGCTTCCTACTCTGCCCTCTACCAATACTCGGTGAATACTCTTGTGGCCACTTGGTGGGCTGCACTACTGTTTGCAAGGCAAGGGAACTGTTTCTCTCAGTGACAGCATATTAAACATTGTATAGCTGCACAGAGCTGGTAGTTCACTTTGTCCAACATCTTCCCTTGAAAAACTGAGGCAGGAGATAGGAAATGGTTTGCTCGAGCTTATCCAGGGTTTTGAGAAGAATGGGTGAGCTACTTGATGGGAGTTTGGAAGAAGAGTTGGAATAGTTCCTATTCAGTGGGTGTATTCTAATTGGTTGTCTTATTCTGGGATAAACTTGGCTGTTGGAAGTTACTGAAGCAGGAAATTGGTCATATATGGGAGGGAAGGATGAGGCCTCATTGCCTAAAGCAGTCAAGCTACCTCAGTCTTGAAAAAAAATCCTTGCTGGACATTGTGGGCTATTAGTTGCTAGGCAACATTGTGTCTTGTAACTTTCCAAAGGTATAAATAAATGCCCCTACTGTAGTTCTGGAGTGCTTTGCCTATGACATGACCTACCACATGACCTCAGCTATTATCTCTTGTCTTTATTTTCTAAATCCTCTCACCATTTTTTCCCAGCAACTTCTCTACATTTGGCCTCTCTAGGAAGTAAGGAAGAAGCCTTAAATTGTCCATCTACCACTCATTTGAGGGGTAGGTTTAACTCCTGGATAAAAATTCTTCTTTTAGACCAGTCCATATCTTCCAATATAGCTTTTTATGATGTTGATGCTTCTACCCCAATTTGTCTAACTTCTGGATCCATCTCTTATTGATTCTAAATTCAGAAGAAAAACAATACTTATGGCTATTATGAAATTTCCCCAAATTATTATCCTGATGTTGCTCATAATATTAACATGCTGATAGCTATAACCTTGGCTTCAGCCACCGTGGTTAGCTCTACTTCAGTCTCCACCCATCTGCCACACTGTCAGAATGAGTTCCCACAGAGGCAGCTCTCCTTCTGAAAAGACTTCATGATTTCTCATGGTCTTATTGAATTCCAGATCAATTGGAGATCCTGGCATTCTACCATTGCTGATTGTTTCATTTCAATCCCACACTTCTTCAGAAAGACCCTTTATTAATGTTCATGTCTGGTATCTTCATGTAGCATATTTGCTTTTGGTTGGGTGAATATTTCCTCAAGACCCATGGGTTAAAAGCTTGATATCCACCCCGAGGCTGTTTTGGTGCCTTGAGAGGTGATACTCAGTGCAAGAGAGTTAGATCACTGGGACTCCACCCTTCATGGTGATATTGGGACCTTTGTTTCTCCTCTTTTTTTTTTTGCTTCCTGGCCACTATGAGACAAACAGACCCTGTTCACCACATGCTCCTTCCATAATGCACAGTACTGTCAAGAGCCCAAAACCACAGGGTGCTGTGACCAGGGACTGAAGACTCTGAAACTGTGAGCCCAAATAAACCCTTCTAATGAATTTTCAGTTCATTATCTCAAGTATTTCTTCAGAATTGGAAAGCTGATTACAGTCATGTTCTAGAGGAAGAATCAAAGGTTTTGGATTCTAAAGGAAGAATTTCAAATTTGAACCTTAGTTTCCTAGTCTGAAATATGGCATCATAGCGCCTAAAGTAGCCCAGGTTTTGCTATAACAAAAGCAACTCTAGTATCCTTATGGTTTAACACAAGAAAGGTGAATTTCTAATTCAAATAGAGACTGAAGTGGTGTAGGTAACCTTCCTCTCTGCTGCATCTGGAAGAAGTGGCCACTTAGGTCATCACAGTAGCTGAAGACACAACTGTAGCATCAAACACTGGCACTCAAGCTTAGAAGTGAGATGTGCTACAAATGACCTGGAAGCCACATAATTCCTAGAAGTATAACAGGGAGAAGCAGATGGTCTCTGTTTGTTCCTCCTTCAGCCTGGTTAACACCTGTTGGCAATACAAAGCACCAGGCCCTGCAAACTTACTTCCTTTCATACACATATACTTTCTCCTTAGACGCCAATGTCGGAGGATAGCTATCATGTGTGTCTAGATCTAGCACCACTCTCAGTGCATCATAGTATACATGTTTCCTTACCTAATTCTCCTTGCATCATGGTAAGAAAATCTATGTCTGCCTTCATTTTGCAGTTGAGGAAAATGGCTCTGCCCAGTGGTGGGTGTGTTAGTCACTTTTCTGCTTGCTAGGAGAAAATGCCTGACATCCACAACTTAAAGTAGGAGGAATTTGTTCTGGGTCAGTTCGTGGTCAGCTGGGTCCATGGCAAGAAGGTCATGTTGAAGGGGTCTGCTGGGGGAAGGCTGCTCATATCATTACCATCAAGGAGCAGAAAGGAAGAAAGGAGCCAGAGAGAGAGACACACCATTCTGGGACACACATTTTGTGACTTGCCTATTTCCATTAGACCCTAACTGTTAGTAATACAGTCAGCTGTGGATTCCTAAGTGGATTAATTCACTTATGTGTTTCTAGTGCCCACTGGAACCACTTACCTTCCAAAATCCCCATCACTGAACACATAAGACTTTTGTGGGAATTATATTATTTATTTATTTACTTATTTATTAATTTTATTGAGAAACAAATAACAATGAGACAGTTTCAAAACTGATTAGTAGGACAG
>NDGM011154692.1:0-10376 GCA_002564305.1 Octomys mimax | reverse complement strand
CGCGGTCCCTGTGCTTTAGCCAAGCTTGTTCCAAGTGGGTGCTTTAGACCACTGAGCCATCTCACCAGCCCCCTGGATTCACCTTTTATAAAATAAAGGTAAATGCCTTTTTTCTTTTTTTGTAAATGGCCTTTTGTAGTTTCCAAGTGGAACAAGAGTGAGAATTTGTTTACTCCTATTTTAATTGACTATAATGGAAAGTAAACTTCCATAAGATAGTAATGAGAGCATAGTCCAATAGTTACAAATTCAAATGCCCTAAGAGAAAAGCCATAAACATGAGTAGTAGAATGAAGGAAATGCTTCCGGCAGTAGTGGAACAGGGTCAAACCTGAGTAAATGCCCAATGTAAAAGAATGAAAAAGAAAAATAATGCTAAACTTGTTTAATTTAGTAGATAGGCTAAATTTACTGCTTTGGGTACAGTTATTCTGATAACTTTGTATTTAGTTAGATCCTTAGAATGCATTTTTTGAATATGGGTCAGGCAGTAGATTTGGTACTGAAATACAAATTATTATTTTTTGCTACCTAGCATCTGAATTTTCTTCTTGTTTATGTGTATGTGGAAAGAATTACCCATTATGTTAAAGTTTACACTTTAGAAACAGGTACATTTTCACCATTGCTTTAAAAAAAATTTTTTTTTTTGAAGTATTTAGTATAGGGTCTACAGAGTCTCACTACACAGATTGGACTGTAGTGATCCTTTCCTGTTTTACAGCCTCCCAAGCTCTGGGATTACAGGGGCACACCACCATATCCAGTCTCATTTAGCATCTCAGTCTGCCCCAGGGGCAGGGCCAGCACAGCAGGCCAGGGATCAAACCCCTGGCCCCTGCATCTGCCTAAGCAGGTACTATAATCCGTTGAGCTATCTGGCCAGCCCTATTTTCACCATTTCTCATCCCAGGGAACCAGACCCTAGGTGTGTAACCGAGGATTGAACAGGCAGATTTTCCCTGCAGTCTGTCTTTTGTGCATGGCAGTGGTGGCAAACCTATGGCACGTATGCTGCAGCTGGCTGTTTGTTAAAACTGAAAGCTCTAAAAGGGTCACTTATCAGTGGGGTAGGGCTTTTAATCTCAAAAGAGTGAAACAAAGACTTAAAGAATTCTTCAGGGCACTGGAAGAATATATATATTAAGGCTGGCTCCATACCACACCTTAGTTTATTTGTTGCTATTATCTCTTATTTTTGTTTCCTAACCTTGATTGTCCAGGTTCTTATAGATTCAATGGGTAGATTCCTTTTTTACTTAAATTAGGGCTGGTTTTAGTACTTTGCATCCAAGAGCTGTTTAAATGGGCTGAATTTGAGCCCCAAAATTCATATATTGAAGCCCTAACACTTGTTACCTCTGAATGTGACTATGTTTGAAGACAGGGTACCTAAAGATATGATTAAATGAAGCAACGGGGTAGGCCCTAATCCAATCTGCTTGATACCTTTATAAGAGGAAGACATTTGGGCACAGAAACAAGGGCTGCATGCAGATGGAAGGAAGACAGACCAAAGGAAGATGTGCCAGAAGGTGTCCGGCTGCAGGCCGTGGAGAGAAGAAACTAGACCGTAATCTTAGACTACACTCTGCAGAGCTACAAGAAAATGCGCTTCTATTGCTTTAAGCTATGCAATCTGGGGTACTTCATTGTGGTAGCTCCTAGAGAACAAATAAAGGCTGTCATTAAGGATGCAGCTAGGCTAATAGGGCAAAAGAGACTCCATTTTAAACAAGGATCACTTAAGTTCATTTAAACTAAAAGTAGCTCCCTCACCCCCTCCTCTGTAGCTAGCCATAAACCCAAGTAGAGAAAACCAGGGTCATATAATAGGAACAAATAGAACCACTTGGGGCATAGGGTAAACATGCAACTAAAATGCCCGAGGACAGAGAGATGGTCAGCAATATCTGGGAAATGTGAACTGTGTGGCAATCGTGTGACATTCTTGTGAAATTCTTGAAAATGAGATAATGTGGCTACTGGGGAAACCTGAAAAGTACACAACCTGAAAGCAAAGTTCAGTTAGGTACTGAGAACTTTGGGAGTCCTGACCCAAAGTCAGGACGTGAAGGGGTCAGGGATGTAGGTTAGTGGCACAGTGCCTGGCAAATGCGAAGGCCTGAGTTCAAGTCCACACACACACACACAAATCCAGAGTCAGGACCTGGTCAGTCTCAAGCTTGAGGTAAAAGCTTCCTTGTTCCTACACACTTTGTCTCTCTTTGGTGAGGGTTTCTCTTTGCTCGCTGTCATCTGCTGCTCTATGGCTGTGGGTGTTACTACTAGATTAGTTAAGGCAACACTACTGGTTTATCTAAATACATTCTTGTCACCTTTGTATTTATCTGGACATATAAATTGCTGATCCATTTTATTGGTTGAAGCAGTACATATTAGGATGTATTTTGATTTAAATACTGACTGCTTCAAATTGCTTCTGATAGCTAGTGTCCTTAAAGAAATCCTTTCCCTCCAAAATAAGCTTTCACAGAAGACTTGCCAGTGTTTCACTTCAGCATATAACATCTCTTTTAACCTGTCAGTTTGAATTTCAATACTGTAACCTTCACTTCAGCCTATACTGACAGACAATTTTCTTAAGCGGGTGACTTACCTGTTTCTCTTGGAGATATTTCTTGGTACCATTATGATAATAGTTATTATGGCATTTGTCAAGGAATCAAGATGTACAATTTCCAAATATTTTTTTGCTTCACTGAAGCTAAAACCATTTTCTATGGTTCTCATCAATCATGTCATTTCCCTAGTAATAGCTTTTCATGTCCCTGTGAATTTAGTACAAGGGATTCTACACTGTTCCTCACCCACTATGCCAGATTTTTGTCTTCTGTTACTTCAGTTTCTACTGGCCACTTAAGGGCCACACACCGCCCACTACTCTCAAATGTCTTATACCTTTTCCTAGTATTATGTGTATAACACCATACAAAAACTGATGTGTGCCTTCTCTCTGGGTACTATAATTAGAAACCATGGTGAACAATTTGATTATCCTTTAATACCCAAACCTAGTCTGGCCTTAATTATACTACCTCAAGTATTTTTTTTTTTTTTTGCACTGGGCTTTTTTTTTTTTTTTTGAGATGGGCTTGTTATGTTGCTCACAATGAAGTGAAACTCATGACCCTTCTGCCTTAGTCTTCCAAGTGCTGGCATTATGGGAAGTTTCCACCTTTCCTGGCAGAATTATTATTATTATTTTTGTTATTGTTGTGTTGGAAATAGAACTCAGGAACTCTATGCTAGGCAAGGGATCCATCAGAGAGCTCTATCCTTACCCCACATTAAAATCTTTCAAGTTACCTCCTTCCTACCTTATTTCAGGGCCACATCTTTTGCTTAGACTAGTACAATGGCTCTTACTTTTTCTTATTTCTTCACAATGCATTACTCTGAAAGTAAGCTCTATAATATGAATTTGATGGTGCCATGGAATGTCTTAGACTTCTTGTGAAGTTTTACCATGTGCAAGATTTCTGTTCTACACTAATGAGTGCACGTTTTGTGTTACGTTGATTGTTCCATAGGTAAAATAGTATCAATTTTGATTATGTCTTATTCTTCTTGTCCCATAAAATCTTGTATATTTTTATGAGTAGTTTGAGAAACACATATAGCCATGTTTCTCCTACAGTTCAAGAGGATGCAAGAGGATGGCCTATTAAATGCCATGATGTTTTATGATTCCTAATTTATATGAAAATCATGTAATGTTTCCATTTTACACTTTCATTTTATTCTTAAAAATAGTGTGCTAGAATTATTCAGCTAGCAGGTCACCAAAATGAATATGAAATAAACAGCACTAGAGAAAACATTTCACGTCACTAAATATCTTTTATATGCATTCAGGATGGTGTTGGGATATTTATGTAACAGTAATACTAAAATACGTTACTTTTTGGTGAAATTCTATTCCTATCACCTATCTGTCTAAAACAGGACAGGATTTATTCCCATTTTACAGAAGAGAAAACAAACTCAGAGGTCAGATGATCCTCCTGCTCCTACTTTCAAGCAAGCAAGTGACTCAGGCTAGACGTGGACCTGAAAACTTCTGACTGCAGTAACTTGGCAGGCACCATCCCTTCCTCCGCAGGCATGGAGGAAAGCCAGAGCTGCTGCCCCGAATAAGCATGTGAAGGAAAGCAGTGGTGTTATTTCAAACAGGCTGTTGCTGTGCCGTTCTACTGGCCTTGAGACAACTGGGTAGCCTAGCGCAGTAACCTCAAACTCAGGGTGATCCTCCTGCCTCAGCCTTACAGTGCCAGGATTACGGGCGTATGCCACACCCCACAGGAGTGTTTTAGTTTCTTCGAACAAAGTATTCACCAGGCCTGAAGGGCACAGAGTTGGCACTCAGAAGTCTGCTGCTAGGACCCTAAGGTCACCACAGAGGCTAGGAGAGCAGTAGACAAAGCCAGGAAAACAGTCTCTGCCAGTTGCTCCGGGTCTACATCTGATCCTTATTGGAGGCTGATTCCATCCAGCTGTTGTGCTTCCAGCAGTGGGGCCCCTCGGACCACAGAGAGCTGCGGCATTAGGAGCAGTAAGGCGGGCTGCTGCCGAGTGGCGGAGAAGGATGCTAGAGCAGAAGCTGGGTTACCTACCACCGGGTAAGCCAGGGTGGGGATTTTGGGTTTTGCTTACAAAGGAAAGAAAAGCCTTTGAAGGGAATAACGTTACTTGTTCTGCGTGGTTAAGAGATCAGCCCACTACACATGAAAGCAGTGTAACAGGTGACAAGAAGACGGGGAGTCCACTGGGCACCACGGCCAGGCCCAGGACAGGAGCTTAGAAGACAGGGACACTGCAGCCGGTCAGCTGAAGCACACGTGAAGGCACTTCCAAGGCGTGGGTTAGGTAGAGTTTGTGGATGGGGTGGGTCAGGAGAAGAAAGCAGTCAGGATCCATTTTACAGTTGTCACTCAGTTAACCTGCAAAATTGCTCCCTTGCTCGCAGGCATTCCTAGGTTTTCCCTTTACATTTACAAACTTCTTTAGGTACCAGGTGTGGCCACAGGGCCAAGCTCTACTGCTGTTCTTGATGCCATGTAGAGATAGATTCCAGGCCTTGGAACCAGGAGAAAAGCAACTTGGTCTTTAGCGCAGGAGTATCACAACCAAGACCTAAGTAGGCAAGAATACTTTCAGTGGACAAATACCAGAGGGGCCCCAGAAGAAAGGCAGGTCAGGGACTTGTTCAGGAAGGTTTCTGTCCATGGCTGCCTGGGCCTAGGCCAGCTGCTCTGCAGCCTCTGGTGGGTGCTGCGGCTGGAGGTGCACTTCAGGAAGGCCCACATCTTTGCCACCGCCCTGCCACCTGGCCTGTTGTAGAAGAGCAGCACCATCTGATCTGCACAGAAGTCCAGAAAGCCACCAGAGTCAGCTTTACACTGACTACGTCTCTGTGGACCTGCTCGAGTCTGTTCTTGTCACTGTGCCCACGTTGTAGAGGCAGTTGGTGGTTCCACTGGTCAAGACCAAGATTTAGGTGTCAGGACAATGGACGTGGCACTGCATGGTGTTCACCTCTTGGAAGCGCTGTGTCCTCAGAAAATAGGGGTCCTGCTGCTTCTTGCCTTCCACATTGGTGTCCCACAGTTTCCATATGCAGTCCTTGGACAAGGATGCCAGCATTTGGCAGTCCCCGGAGAAGGTGAGGGAGTGGACAGTTGTAGAGGGACCCTTCAGTTTAAAGGCTCGCAGAAGCTTCTGGAAATCTCTCTTCTTTCCAAAGCAGACTTGCTAGATCTTCACAGCTAGTGTGAAGCCACACAGAGCCACAAGCCTGCTTCAAGAGGACATGGCAGCCTAAGTGGTGTTTGTCTGCTTGGTGTAAATGCTAGACTGTGTCTTTCAGATTCCTTGTGACAGCAGTCATATTCGAAGTCCTCTGGGTGACTGTGCAGGTGAAGTTACCATCTTCTGCTTGGTCATCGTGAAGATGTGGAAGGTGACCCTTTAGGCCAGCCAGCCAAAGAAGGCTTTGCAGTCGGCTGAAGTGTGCCACGTGATGAGGTCCAGTTTCAGGTTGGCTACCCTGCTGTGGTGATTCCACTCCAGGAAGCCCATGGTGCTCCAGATGGGGGCAATACCACCACCTGCCAGACCCCACCTTGCTGCCAGAGTCCACCAGGACATGTCCCCACCATAGCTCTCAGCGCTGCAGCCCAAGGTAGTTGGAGGAGCTGTGTTGGTGGCATTTCTCCTTTTGAATCCACAGATATGGTTTCTGCTTCTTGGACCCGACTTCTGCTCCTCTTTTCTTCCCCCAGCCACCCCATACTGCAGCTGCTGTGGCCATCAGGGCCAGCAGCCTCCCTGATGGGGGCAGCCCTTTCCTCTCTGGCATCTGTGGGATGCTGTGGTATGTGAGCCACTCTGTATAAACATATTTTTATTCCCCAGCTAACACCATAGCCACCAAATGCCCGGCCCTTGAACACACCTCTGAATCACTGTGTTGATGGATTGAATACAGCGTCAACTACACAGCTGGATTTAGTGCCAGTTATTCCTGACTCCCAAACCTTTAGAATGGCAGAGTGTTTCGGGAAAATACCCTAAAACCAAATGCTTATTTTTCCCCTTGTATTTCTTTTCTGTGATGCAGGGTTTAGAAGATTATTTTAGAGTTGTAAGTACATGTGTCAGTTTTCCCCCCGTTCTTACTAGTTGACTTCAGGCAAATTGCTAAACATTAAGCTTTAGTCTCCTTATGTACAAAACAAAGATACTTGTAGTGTCCCCAGTTCATAAGGATACTGGGAGGATGAGGTGATAAAAGGAATAGAAATCTCTCCTTAGAGTGCCTGACACACATAACCACATCATTAATTTAATTTGAAGAATTCAGTGTTGACTCCTTAATTTCTGACCCAGCTGATAATCAGTAAATATTCACTATGTAAGACTCAGGGGCTGGGTGACTGCATGTGGGAGCTGAGGAGGGAAAGCCAGGATGGGCCTGAGCCCAGCTCAGGCATGTGGCCCAGGAGGGTGCTAGGGATGTGTTGCAGGCAGTGCAAGGCCTTGGATGAGGGAGGGAGTAATGTCGCCAATTTTGACTCTCTTAAATTTTGGGGGCTGTGACCATAAGGATAGTTGACTTTAAAACTTTAAAACTTGGGTCCAGGGAGATAGCTCAGCAACATAAGCACCAGCCTGGCAAGCACAAGGTCCTGAGTTTGATCCCCAGTCCAACAAACAAACAAAAACTCAAAAGAAAGTTTAGAACGTATGGTTGTTAATGAGAGTGGGATACTCAGAGGGAAATTATATAGAGCAAAGAAGGAAAGAATGAATGGAGGAGTAATATTTAAAAGACTAGGTAGGATGGCATGGACAAACTGAACATTTTCCTCTCAGCTTGCCTAAAGTGCAGCTACTCATTCA
This sequence comes from Octomys mimax, assembly GCA_002564305.1. NCBI lineage: Eukaryota > Metazoa > Chordata > Mammalia > Rodentia > Octodontidae > Octomys > Octomys mimax. The sequence goes on along the minus strand of NDGM011154692.1, from coordinate 2,951 downwards.
GAACTGGGTTAAATAATACTGGGCATGCAGTTTCAGACACTGAATTCTGCAGCAAGTGTCCTGTTACAGGTCCCTGCTCAGAAGTCCAGTTCCTCCCAGTGTCCACCCCTTTCCACTGTAGAGATCCTCTGTGCTCCAGCCCCATTCATCTCGATCTCACTGCCCTTGTGATTTCTTTACAGACCTTTCATAATCTGTAATCACTTGGCGTTTTTGTTTATTTCTTAATTGGCCCTTCATTGTCTTGCTTACCACCCCATTAATTGTAGCTAAGACAACCTCTGTCTTAAAAGAGTTCAGTAAATGTGTTTAAACATGAATGGTGGTTGATAACTAAGGTAAGAATTGAGGATTCTTCCTGTTTGCTGTGTAGGATGTATTTACTACCTGGTATCTTCCTTATCTATTGAAAATAAATTAATGAGACCTCTGTGCCAGGGTGTATGAGCACTCAACTCCATCTGGAGAATTTTCCAGAAATGATGGCAATGTGTGGCCATCACTAAACGTTAAGATTTCAAAGTTGGATAAAATTAATTGATGATGCTTCTGAGGCTAAAGAGCTCCAAGTTGGTGTTCAGGATATATTACAGAGTCGAATTTTGAAGAGTACTCTATGTAATTTTAAGGTACATAGGTTTTATACTGAGATTACTGGTGAACTACTCAACATTTTTTATAGAGATAGGATCTCAGAAATATGTTTTAGCAAAGATAAATCTTACAAAAGGTAAATTAGAAAGGGGAGAGATGAGACACCGATAAATCAATTATATGCTGCTGCAGTACACTTGGAGAGGAGTAACAGCAGCCAGCATACAGGTGGTGATGGAGAGGAGTTAGTTGGAGGTTGCCAGGGGATGTAAATACCAGAGATAAATCGGTATCAGAGTATCTGAGGGGTGACAAGGAGAATGACTTGGTATTTGTAATAGGATTAAAGAGACAAATTGAGAACAAGGGGATGAGGAAGACAATTTAATTCTCAGTTAACTTTCTAGGTGGAGAGTAGAATATGGTTGAAAATACAAACACGAGTTTGGAGAGAGGGGTCAGGGATAGGAATAATTTTAGATTCATCTGCAGTGTAGATATGGGGGTAACTGAGATCTCTCCAGGAGAGTGAACAATGCAGGATGATAAGAGGCCCCAGAGGACTCATAATTAAAACAGCTTTCAGGAAATGAAATGTAAACATCTGTGCTAGTATCGAAAATGTCTGTAAATTACTCAATATCTGCAAGAGGTGGGGGAGACTTGGAGTAATGCTAGAGAACATCATGCTAATTGGTGTTTTAAATGTATTTAATCTTTTTCCTATACATTCTTGGAGGAAAAGAGTTTTCTATTTTAAGAAGTATGCCCATTTCTACTAGAGGAACAGTTTCCATTGCTTCATTGATGCCCACAGGTGAGGGTGAAGGAGGTGTGTGTTGACTCACCACTGGACTCACTAGGAGTGCTGGATCTGAGTTGCACAACTTTCTGACCTCTGTTTATTACAGAAGATTAATGGCTCATGAATTAGTTTATTACTTCCACACCAGCTTTTCTTTTAATGAATTATAATGAATTTGCAAGTAAATTTGGGGGAGAATTGTTATATATTAACTCAAATGCCAAGCATAACTAAGACTCTGAAATACGCCAGCAAGTGAGATCCTTCAGCAAATGGCCTTCTGCTCCCACCGTGAGGCTCGTGAACACACACAAATGTGCAAAGCCATCGTGTAAGCATGGCGAGGTAAAGGCTGCAAACCTTATTTCACTGCTTTGATCTAGTTGTCAATTTCCTCGGGAAATGCAGCAAACTTTCCAAAGGGAATAAATTTTAGGTTAAGAAAATCATAAAAATTTTTCTAACCTTTATATGGCAAGGCAATGTAAAATTCATGTTTTACTCCATGTGTCAAGGCTGAAAACCAAAACATACTTTTTACTTTGTTACTTAAACAGAAAGTTTTAAAATTGTAATCTGAAAAAATAGATATAGCAACTGTGTTGTGATAGCCCTTCTAGGACAACTAAAAAAATTATGTAGTCATTTCAATGTTTCTGGGCACTTCCACATGTTTTACTGATTAAAAGCTAAAAATATGTCGAGTTTTGAAGGTACAGCTATTAAAATTTCTACGTTTTTTTAAAAAAAACAACCCTGAAATTTATATTTATTGTCAAGTGTCACCTATGGTATAGAAAAGCCAAGGCTTTTTTTTTTGCTTTAAATTCCAGGCATTTAAGTTATTCAGTAAGTTAGATCTTCCTCATGTTTGGCTTTCAGTTCTACCAATATTTATGGAGTTTGTTCCGGGTGCTGTGCTTTTATTTACCTTAGTGAAATTGCTTTTTAAAAAACTGTCACCAAATTATAACTGTTAACATTTTCACTCTGTAGTTTCAAATAAATTTAGAAATTACATATATATATATTCATAAAGCTTATTTAAAAAATCCTATTTTAAATAACATAAATGCAGTAGCCAATTTTTCTGATTGCAAATACTAAATACTGAAAATAGGGGCTGGGGAGATGGCTCAGTGGAATAAGCGCTTCCCTGGCAAGTGCAAAGGCCTGAGTTCAATCCCCAGTTCCGCCAAAAAAACCCCAACAAACAAACAAAAAAATAAACAAGTACTGAAAATATTTTTACTATGTAGAAACTCCAGTTCACTATTTACAATGATATCAAGGAGTACTTTTCCTTTTTCATTGTATGATTTGCACATTTCCTGATTCAAATGTTTGCTGCTGCCGCAAGCTTTTTCCAGTGCAGTAATCTGATCTTCTTCCCCAAGACACTTTGTGCCTCCATATTTTTTCATCATATCTGTTAAACACAGTCTTTCCTTATTTTATCTACATGGAAGTTCAGGCTTTGGTTTCTTCATATGCTTCTTCTTCTTCTTCTTCTTCTTCTTCTTCTTCTTCTTCTTCTTCTTCTTCTTCTTCT
>NDGM011154678.1:0-19445 GCA_002564305.1 Octomys mimax | reverse complement strand
CCTTGCAGCCCTCCTTTTTCTCTAATTTTGGTCTGCAAACTTAGGTTGTTAACCATCCAGAGATACTCAGTGGAATAAGTGCTTCCCTGGCAAGCCCAAGGGCCTGAGTTCAATCCCTGGTTCCGCAAAAAAAAAAAGAAAAAACAAAAACCAAGCTCGCAGTGTTTTCTAAGCAGATTAGAGCACTCAATATTTATATTAGTTGAGTCACCCAGGAGGTGGCTTCAGGGTGGGTGGGGCCACAGCTCCACCCATGCACTGCCTAGCAGCTCCCAGGGCCAGCAGCACCAGCGACTCTCTGTGATCTGCTCCTTGCCACAATCCAGAAGTGAAGAAGCACTAGTTGAGCTGATTCATGGTCAGACTTTGCAACCGAAATCAAACAGAATATGGTATGATAAGTATGCACATCCTAATAATGAGAGAATTGGGGTGGAAGAGCAGCAGACCTGACATTTTGATACAGTCATTTTGATGTGGTCACTTAAATGTCATTTGGAACACGAATATAGCACTTCACATTGACAAGGCTTTTTGATAGGGGATTTTGATGTGGTGACATTTTGTGTTGATCTGAAAAATACCACAAAGTCATTAAATTGAAAAAACTTAAAAATTTCCAGATCATACACTCAGCAGCTATTTCCATTACCTAGCTTCCAAATATGGAATCCAAATGGTTTGCTGTTCGAGGATGTGACTCGGGGCTGGCTACTTCCAAGTCTATCCAAAGTTAGTTGGCCGCACCACACATCATCCTCTTGCCAGGGTAACCTGGGAGATCCACCAGGCATCTTACCACAGCTTCCACAGGGGTGTGTCCTGGGACCTGGGGCCTGGGGCCAGGTTCTGTATGACATGGCATCTCATGTCCCTGCCTGGTAATCCCATACTTATTTCCAAAAATTGAAAGATTCCTTGTCTATACTTGTGCATTGTCTTTAAATATAAGAAGTGCCGTGTGTCCTCTACTCCATCACTGGTTTGCCTTGATGACATTCAAAGACTTGGTCTGTAGAAGCACTCTGTCTGTCTATCTGTCTGCCTGTCTGTCTGTCTGTCTGTCTGTCTGTCTATCTCTGTCTGTCTATCTCCTCCAACAATATCACTTTTCCAATGGACTGAACTGTTTATTTTGCTTTCTTCCAATTGACTTTATGTTTTGACCTGTTTTAATAGAGGACAACTTGAGATGCTTTTTTAAAACCATGCATTAAGATTGCATTGTTGTTCTGCCGCACACTGTCAGGTAAGCTTGGGGCTCAAGGGGATGGCTATTCTCCATCAAGTTGCCAGCGGTGCGCAGGCCTTATCTTCCGAGAGTCTGCGCTCCCTTTTGTTCATCTTGTATTTGCTCTCAGGTCTGTCTCCAGAGGCCTTCCTCTCTTATCTCTTCTGCACTCAGAACACTAGCAAGGAAGTCCATCGCCCTGTGCGTGTCACAGCCTGTCTTCCGGGGCGCTTGTATAACCGCACATCCGCAGCTCCTGTCGCTCACTGGAAGCACAGCAGAGCCCAGCAGGCCTTATCTTAGGCACCAGCAGCCAATAAGTGGCCCCAGGGTGCTCCTAAGGGCCGATTGAAGGATAGCCTGGAGAAAGAAAACTTGCTCAGCTAAACGGTGGCCCCAGGCTTGGGAGCCATGGCCCCTTCTCAATGGAACTGAGGGTTCTACACTGAAGCTTGGCTCTTAAAATCATTTATTTTCTTCCTGAGAAAAGAATTCCAAAAAAAGACAGGTAGACATTTTTTTACACTTTCATTTAAGAACCAGCAAGCCACTCAAATAACGTGGATAAAATGTTAGCTTTTGAGTCCCACAGCCTTAATCTGAATCCATTCCTTTCTATCCCTACTTCTAGCTTACACTAGGGTGCAAAGGGCCCCACTCTTGGTTCCTTGGCTTTTCAGGGATATTACCGTCTTTCTCTGGGGTTTTGCCCTGTGGTGATTCTCTCTGGGGCTTGGTACACAATGAGTCACTCTCCCTCTCCACCCCACTACCTCCCTGCTTCGGTCTAGGGTGAGGTGCAGGTGTCCAGGCCTCTGAATGCTCTGGGCAACTGACTTTATGCCTACTCATGAGTCTATGAAGGCCTTGCCCAGGGAATGGGCCACAAGATTGCTAGAGACACCCATCAGATCAAGCCATGAGCACTGTTGCGAGATGTGGCCATGCAAGAAATGCACCCTGACCCTTGCCAGATGTGAGGAAAGGGTCTGGGGTAGAAGGCATGGGTGGTGAGTACCACACACTCTGACTGCTCTCTAGGCTTCCATATTGTACATGTCCATGTGCTAACAAATAATGCGAAACCATAAAGTATCGAACTCTTTGCTTTCATGGCATATGTGTTTTATGTATGTAGGCATGACATGCATAACCTTCATTTATAATTTTATTTTTATTTTAATCAGCACATAATAATCAGAAATATCTATATGGTATAATGTGATGAGAATTCAAGGTGTGTGCAATGTAAAGCTGTGGCTCAAAAGTACAGCTCTGTCCTAGCATTGTGAGGCTTTGGGGTCCACTAGCATCAGCAAAAAATAGAATGAGAAGAAGAAAGAGAGAGAGAGGGAGTAAGTGAGAGAGAGAGAACTGAAAGAAAGGAAGAAAAAACATTACATGATGTCATGTTCAGTGTAGGGCATTCAGCCATCACCTTGTACATTTATTATTTCCTTATGACAAAAACATTTCTCTACATCATTCTGATCTCCAATCACCTTGCTAAAGCTCAGCATTCCAGATCCTCGGCCTCCAACCCACTCGCAGCTTTGTCCCCTGGACCAGCCTCTCCCCATTTCTAGTCACCACTGTTCCGATCTCTATGTGATCACCCTATGAGTGAGCCCGAGCAGCGTCTGCCTTTCTGTGACTGGTTGCTCCTATTGCAATGTCCTCCAGATCCACGGAAGCCGTCTCATTCCACGCTCACTCTCGCCCTGAGCCTGACTGTCCTCAGCAAAGTGCCTCCTCACTATATGACTTGGCGTAAACTTCCTGACCTCCAATATCACAACTCTCTCTCTTACAAATGGGCGCAATAATACCTATCATTTGCCTAATGTGATTTTACAGTATCTGCAATAACACAGACGAGCTGGTTAGTAAATAAAATCTATAAATCTTCTATAACAGACTGATACTCACAGGGAGGAGAAAGTACAAAACAAAATAAATCCTGGTCCTTAGGCTTTAATAATATCCAATCACAACTACTTATATATAACTTGCTGCTCCTTTGGGAAGCACCACCTTTTTCTTCATAATTCAAGACAGAAAAGGGTATAGACACTCGAAAATAGCTGACTCATTCCTGGCTGTTTCTAGATCTACCGGTGGAAAGACAGAGACCTTTGACCATCGTGGGAGTCACGCCCTGAGGTCACACCCACACCCTTCCACACATTCTGCCACTACTACAGAAACATCGCTGAAGCTTGGGGCTTGGTCTTAGCACCAGCAGAAGCTTCCGTCCTCAGGGTCTCTTCCTCACCCTCTGCACAACTCCTGGTAAGGAAGGTCTCTCGGGTTGTGAGTCTCAGAAGCTGCATATATTAAAGCATGAGAAACTAGGAGTTGTGCTGTGCGTCTGCCACTCCCAGACTTTCTATTTCTTCTTCTGAAAAACCAGTTTGCCAAAAGCATTTCCCCAAGTTCTCCCAAGCTGTGAATATAATCTCATACACAGAACGTTTTATATTATCCAAAGCTGCGTATTAGAAAAATATGTATTTCTCCCTAGGTACTTGTGTTTGTATAAACAATGTAAGTCTTTCTCCTAGAAAACTACATAAATTTTGTATATTTTTGTATCAAAATGCTCTGCCCTAATTTAATCAAAGCTGATAAATGAATACATAAATAGGAGTTGAAACCCTTACGGCTAATACATTTAGTCTTCCTGCAGTACCATATGCATACTTACACTTCACAATTAAATGACATACAAGGAGACGTGCAGCCTCCCAAAGAAGTCCTGACAGCTTTATTAATTCTGCCAACAGCTCACGAAGTTGTTGGTCACAAGGGAATGTGTACTGCATTTCGTGCCTATAGGAAGAATGACATTTGGAGTAGAAATTAATCTCCATGACCCCAAAGGTGATGATTTGAATTTTTTTTGGACTTTAAATGTTCACACTACATAAACTAGGCAGTCATTCTCTTGCAAACACCCTTTTGAGTAGCATCTGCTTTGTTCAGGTCTCTATTTTTATATTTTCTCAAAAAATATTGTCTTAACTTCACAAATATGCATTTTGGGACATGCAAACTGTCAGGCATCACTCTTCCCGTGCAGAGTGCATTTTCCATGCCAGAGCAGGTGACGCTTAAAAAGTAATAAGTCTTAAAATAGACTTTCACTGTAAAAAACTGGAGCGATGAGATAATGCCTGCTTCCTAATGATAATGAGGACAGTAAATAATTTTAAAGCCTTTGCAGTGTGTTAAAAATCTCTCATCTAACTGCTCTATATAATAAATCCATACGATGCTTAAGCCAGCAACGGCGTAATTCCAATTCTATGGGGGAGCGGTTTTGGAACTACTCCCAAGCAACATGCTGTCTTTTCACCAGCCCTGGGTTTGCACACAAAAGACAAAGTGTTGCTTGTTAGATGAATCCTAGCTGGCAGGCGGGGCGGAGGTTTCATGGCTTCACTTTGTCCACACAGGAAGACCCAGGCACTAATACGCAAGGACGCAAAGGATGATACAAAGTTCGTAGTGCAGGAGTTAGAGGAAGACACCAGCCCATCAGTCACACATGATCATCCCTAGACCTGCCAAGGGGAAGTTTCAGTAAAAACTTCTCTTCTGGAATAGGAGGTTAAGGTGGTTACAACAACCAGCCCTACACCAGGCACACAGCAGGAAATCTTTTGACAAATGCTATAAAGAAAATGAGATTTTATGCATCAGAGTCCCATTCATAAATCATTCTGAGGGCTGCCCATTTTTTTTTCTGCAAGGTGAAATTTAACTCTCTTCCACAGCCAAATCAAGCCAAATCAGCTTCTGAAATCTGCACAGAGACCAATATTGTTTCTACAAATGGTATGTGGTTGATTTCATCCATTCAGTTTAACAAGAAGTCAATTGGGCTCCTAAAAAAATGGTCATTTCTAGTCATATAGACTAGAAAATTAAATGGGGTAGCACACACAATAGTGCAGGGTTACCTAAACTAGGGCAAGACCCTTCAAGCTTCCAGCAAATTCTATAAAGTTAGATAAAAATAGTATCAATGGCCGTTGATTGAGCTTTCATCTTGTGGAAAGCTGATGGGATAAGGCTTAAAGTGTCCATTTTATGGGGTCAGTAATCTTATTTGTTTCCTTTTATAGATGAGGAAACTAAGTGTTGGAGAAATCTCCTCCTAGCCACACCACTGGCAAGGGCTAGAGCCCTGATGCGGGGCCTCAGAGGCAGAGCTCGTGCGCCTGAACGTGGTGGAAGCAGAGCCAAGGCTGTCAGCTAGACCAGATGGAAGGCGGCGGTGGTCTCCTCCTGGCCAGTGTGTGATCCTCTGGGATGTCTGCTTTTGCACTGACCCCAAACCTCATCTACCGACTCTGTTCTTTTTTACCATTCTCACGCTGCAAAAGGGAACGTGAAGGCCCATTAATTTTGTGTAGTCCAGCGCAGGCTTCTAGAGCAGAAGACAGGTCCCCAGCTCCCAGGCCAGCCCTGTGTCACCTGGAAAAGACAGAGTGTGCACACAATGCACCAGTGCCAATTTCGTGTCAGGATCCATTCTCCGTGAGTTAGTTTTATTTGCTGCATTGCAAAACCTTGCCAGAGGGCTACTCTCTTCCCAAACTTGCTATAATCTCTCTGCAGCATGCTGCCCATACCCTGTCTTTCTCCACAGACTGCTTCCAGAAAACACAGACATATATAGCCTCCTCTTTTGATACATTTCTTGGGTTCTAGGAATGGCTGGCATTAAGAGCATCAAGGGAAAGGACAGACATTATGATATTCAAGAGGTGCTTTGCACCTCATGAGCCACAAGGGACATAATGACCCCAACAATGTAACCAACAGGGCCATAAGACCATAGTCAGAGTCTGCAGTGGTGTCCTGCCATTCAATGCGATGTCAATCAAGGCAGAAAGTGAAACTGACGGTAAGGTGTGATGCCGACAAGCACTGATGTGCCGGGAAGATGCCGTTCTCACATAAGGGATCCCACGTGGCAAGGACATGCACAGTGGGAGCTTTATTTATGTCCCTTTCTGTGCCCATAAAATAGAGGAATTTCCATGCTGTTCTGAAACTGGGAGAGATGCAGGGCAGCATTCATGGGTCTTTGTCTGGAAACACCCATTCTGAAAGCACTGAATTTCCGTGATTCCCACCCAGAGCACTGTAAGTTGAAAGGTTGATCTTCTAGAAGCTCTGATGGGTCAGCCTGGGTTTCAGAGGAGGCCTGTGCTCCTGTGCTACACTACACTTGTCATAGGCAAGCAATGTCATCAGAGAGCAACCGACCTGAAAATCTTGTAAGATCTTTGAAAACTTAACTAGGACCCCAAGAGAGATAGTATATGAAGCTTTGTTTTTGGTCACAGGGTAAGCAAATGGTCTGTGAACTTTTCCAGTAGAGACCTTTTAGAACACATCCGCAAGTAGCGACTGAGATTAACACATACACCTCCCAACTCTTTGTATTTTATAAACAAGACTTCTATCAAGGTAGAATCTACTAAAGGAGGGCTTTAGATCACAGGGGCTGTGGATTTCTTCCAGCTTCTGCTGTCTTCTGATTTCATTTGGTGTCTGAATTCTAGGTTATTTGTTCCATGACAAAGGTTCATCCCGCTTTTCAAAATATCTTTGGGAAAATCTCATGTTATCCTCCATTAAAATAAATCTAGTCCCTTTCCGGTGACTATCAAGGTACTTGGCCAATTTAAAAATCCATTGCCTAAAAGTAAAAATGGACTGGGGAATAGATTGCTAACATTTGTATATAGATCTCTTGTTGAAGAATAATGTTTGAAAAATTTCCCATGCAGCACCAGTGGTAGCAAAGATGACTCTAGTCATAGGGAACCTTGCTGTGCATCCAATCTATTTGGTTGCATTAGCCCCTCACATTGGATTGACATTATTTGTAGACAATTAATTCATCATTTATAACATTCTCTGATTGATCGACTGATTGATTGATTGATTGACTGATTGTGCTGGAGATTCAAACCAGGGTTGTGCCAATGCAAATAAGCAGTTGCTTATTGAGCTACATCTCCAGTCCCATATACGTTCCTTCTGGAAAGGCTTCTCACTTTTATATAGAATGGGGTGTGCTGGGTTCAAATTAAATAAGAGGCCAACAGCAGAACAGATTAAAATTTAGAGAGCTCTTTATTAGCCGGGCCAGTGACCGGCTGCACTTCACACAGGGAGGTGCTAACCAGCAGCGAAGCAAGCTTTGGCTGGCCTTTTAAAGCAAAAAAACACATTCTGGTCTGCAGATAAGATGGGGGGGGGTCTGTGGAGTTCTGAGACAGGAAGAACTTCATCTTATGGGACTTGACAGAACAGTCTTGGCCTCGGAGTTTGGATGTTTGTGTGTAAAACAATCAAGGTCGGGGTAATCTTATGGCCTTAGTAATTTTCCGCAGTCCTAGAACATTTTTAACTGTTGTATTAGATTAGGGAGGAGAGGGAGACAGTTATTCATTTCCTTGTTATTAAACAGCCTTAAACAGAGAGTGAGAATACGTTCTTTAGAGTAGATAACAGGAAGCATGATAGAACCTAATAGTTTTCTATAGTGATAGCACAAAATTTAGATAACCCGTTACAGGGGAAGTAGGGCAGATAGATTAAGTGCTTACTAAGTAGCTGCAGTGATCATAAGGCAAGTAGAGTCCACCTGTCCGGTAGGCCTTGGCTTTCACACCCCCTTCTCTTAGAAACCCTTTGGGCTGACCCTTCATCCCCATGGAGAATTTCCTTTACTCCAGAGCACGAGGACTAGCACCTGAGCAACTCTGACAGGCTGAAGAAGACTCTGATTTCTTTCTGAGGAAGGAAATGTCACTGCAGAAATAGCACCTAGCATCTTGCTGGCAGCTCCCAAGCACAGAGTGGCCTGGTTAGCAAACAAAACCCACAGGAGGCAGCAGGCAGGCAGGTGGATCACCTCCTGGGCAGGGAGGCCCCTTTTCCTGCACGGCGATGCTGACCTCTCAATGCACTGAGGTGGACTTCAGGTGGAGCAGGGGTAAAGGGGGCAGAAATGCCACTGCCGCTGCTGTCACCATTTCGTCCTTATCCTCCATCGTTGTTGATATTTTTACATGAAGAACAGCATCCTACCACCTCTCAAAATTTAGTTTGTTTGAGCAAGAAAGGAGAGATAATTAAAAGGATCATTAAAATAGAATCTGCTCTGTGCTCTTCATGGGGCACTAGCGGGACATATGGAGATGACAAATGTCAGTGGGAGTTGAAACTGCTGAGGGCTGAGCAGCGACATTTCTCCACTGAAGAGTTTTGTGCAGAGGAGATTTCTGTGCTTTAGAAATTCCTTTAGTGACAGGATTCCCCACCCAAGATATTCATGGCTTCTTCAGTTATCAGATGATAAAGCCAAAGGTAAACATGGTCCTCACGGATATGCCTATTGATGCGTCCTGCTTCTCAGAATAACAGTTTCATTTTTAAATTACCAGAAAGGAATTTCTGACACAGTGAACCCCTTGTCCTTTCTTATTTTCATATAAAATCTGAGATACAATCACAGAAAAATATTGTTATGTGGAACTTTATCAGTAAAATATTTTCAAAATAGCACATTGGAAGAGTAATCCTTTGTTAAATATGAAATAATTATTTAAGATATGAGTCTTGTACTTCATCTGGATGTATGTTTACACATATGGTATGCTCAATGTGTAGGAAGTCACATCCACAGGCAAAGGCCCCACGTGCTTTATCTATTTATTTGTTTGGTTGGTGGTACCAGGGATGGAACTCAGGACCCTGCGCTTGCCAGGCAAGCACTGCTTCCACTGAGCTAACTCCCGGCCCCTCCCATGTGCTTTTCCTTGGCTGGTATTTTAATTTCATGATACACTGCTCTTATCTGTGAATGAGCTAACATATCTTTTAAAGGTAAGAGGTTACCTAGTTCAGCCAAAATGCTATATTCTAGAGCATAACAAGCTATACTGGTTGGAAGTATTACTGGATATTAAAATTATTTTGCAATTATTAAACTTCTTTTCATCATGAAACCATTTAAGATATCTAATGAGCACTGTGCATAATGTGCACTATTGTAGAAGTTAGGGAAGCTCAGGCGGTGACCATGACAAAGTCCTCCATTCTAAAATGCTGCCCTTGGCCTAGCAGATTCTTTTTCAGCCACACACCACTGTAGCAGCGTCTTGAGCCCACATCTCCCTGGAGTATCGCCTGTCAGACAGTCCGCCAGCTTCTTCCTGTAACTATAGTGAACAGCCCCAAGTCAAGGCCCCAAATTGAGTTTCTGCTTTTAAATATGCTGTGCTATTTTATATTCTGCAACTGTTGAAGGGAGATGATGGTGCTGATGTCCATGATGCTCAGTAGGCACCATAATGCCACCTTGCATTTGTCCAGCCATTTGCCTAAGTGTGATGCCACAATCCATTTATGCACTGTATTTAAATGACAGTGTTCTAAGAGCATTATTACATGATTACTACTTAAGTTATTTTTTTTGGGGGGGGGATAAACTAGGGGGAAGTGTACATTCTTCTTCCTCTGACACCCAGGCACTGCTTTCTCCAAATGGGTCCATCCACCGCCCTTACCCCCGAGCTGTACCCACTCTGCAGAGGCAGTATAAGCCGACTCTGTTGTCTTTGGGCCAGACCCATTTGCCTCATCACTTCCACTTAACGGGCTGACATTGACTCCACGATGAGTATTGGAGCTTTAATGAGTACATCGACTGCATGGCTCTCACATCAAATTTATAACAATGGGAAAATTATTTTCAAGAACATTACAGTTTCATCAGTGTTTCCATGAGGAGGCCAGGTCAAATAGTCAACAAATTGCTCTCGGTTATTTACTTTATACAAGGCAGGGTCGGGAAACGGAGGCGAAAATCCAACCGCACTGCTTGCCCAAGCCATCCTGCTCAGGTTTATGGACAGGACAAGCTCACGCAGAGTGAGGACTCTGGAGGACTGCGACCAAATGAAGCAAATGGCAACAAATGATAAGAGATGACCTAGCAACGTGGAAGGGAGAGAGGACGGGCAGGCGATCACTTTTATTTGGAGTGACTGAATCAGCAGAATGTGGTTGCTGGCTGGGATTAGCTTTTAAGATCCCATTCAAATCCAAAGCAGAAGATGTGAATGCGGAGGGGCAGATGCAAAAGGAACGTCCAGTGGAAGCATCACCAGGATCGGTGGCCGAAGGACAGAAAGGCCACAAAACGCTCAGCTCACTCTGGGGTGTTGGAGCAGCAGGGCCACACACTCGGTGCCCTCAGTGACACAGGGAGCACGGTCCTGGGCCTGACGCATGCGGCACACGGAGCACAGAGCAGTGGCAGAACTGAGTCAGAGTCAGTGCAACAAAGATCACAGAAAGGATTTTTCCCCCATAGAGCTGTTATAAAAATCACCATCAACTGGGGGGCTCCAAACAATTGGATGCAGAAACTCAAAGGTAAAGTGCTAGCAGAGCCCAGCACTCCCTGCAAGCCTCAGGGAAAATCCTTCTGTGTCTCTTTCTGGTTTCTGGTGGCCCCAGGTGGTCAGTGATTTCCCTGGCTGTGAAGAAGCATTGCTCTGTCTCTGCCTTCTTTGTCACAGCAACTGTCATTTGTCTCTCTTCATCCTCCTTTTCTTGATAAGCTCATCAGGAATTGCATGCATGACCTCCTCTAACTCCAGGATGAAGGGGCTGGGAAGATAGCTCAGCGGCATAAGTGCCTGCCTGGAAAGCACAATGTCCTGAGTTCAATCCTTGACAATCCTTGACACACCGCACCCCACAAATAATAATAAAGTACTTCCAAAACGAGTTTATCTCAGACTGACTACGTTCATCAGCAAAGCCCTCCAAGGAAAGCAACACTTTGAGCCTCCAGATGCACGCGGGGTTTGTGCAGGTGGGCCCACTTCCACAAGAGCGGTTGGGCTCAAGTTAGAAAGTGACAGGAGAAGAAGGTTTAACCCTGTGGCCTCTACCTGCAGTTCTAGTGAGGGATGACTGCTTCTTTGATTCTTTAAGTATATTCCTTTTACCTTTTTACCCACATTCTGTAGGGCATCGTTACCCTGCACATAGCTTTGTCTTAATAAAACCTTATAGAAGTTTTGTGCAAGTTGGTTCGGGTCCTGTTGGTTTATGTCCACAAGCTTTCTGGAGATTCAAATTCTTTAGAAATTAGAGCCTTTGTCCATTATCGCTCATTCACTCTCATATCACACACATTCCCAAAGACCTTAAACCTATGAATCTCTCAAATGCTTAAAACTAAGTTTTACACATTAGTAGCCCTTTCATCATATTTAAACTTTTAAATAATTGCTCACCAGGCCCTGAGTTAACATCAGGGTGAGGATCGCCCTACATCCACTAATAGCATGATTCATTCTCTACTCCCACATGTTCAGAGTGTAACACTTTTGCTTAATTTCCTTTCCTGCTGAGTTAATTATAATCCGCTCACTGTGAATTGATGGCCCTTAGCAGGACACTGATCAGCCAATTTATTATCAAAACCTAGGTATTTTTGATAGGATAAAGAAAGATTCAATTACTGTTAACAGTGGAACAACAGGTAGAAACAAGGTATTTTCTTGAACGAACTCAGAAGATTCAAGAGCCAAATTTATCCAGAAAGATCTCTCTAAATAGATTGTAATTTCTGTTAAATTTTGTTCAGTGGCAGAACTGTATATCCTTTTCTGCACAACTCAGCTTCGTGATGTGTCACATGGTGCGTTCAGCTACTGTTTACTGAAAACAACAGAGCATTTTATTCAACCCAGCATTCCCTGAGCCGCCAGGGCTGCCTGGCAGACTTCTGAGTAAAGGCACTTAAGAAAGATACCGTGATCGAGGTTGGGCAAATTATGTGGCTCTGAAAATGGGCTTAAACGAGGAAGACTGAGAAACGGGAAGAGATTCTTTTCTTCAAATAATATTAATTGTACTTGATGAGTTACTTAAAACTTCTTTAAGTTTCACCCATAGCGATGATCCTAAACAATGCCTTCAGTCCTTCCAGGTCTTGTGTGGGTGCTTATGCTTGTTCTTTTCTCGGTTACTTCACTAACAAAATGTGTTACTTTCCTCCCTTCTCTTGCTACCTTGCCTCCTTTCTTTGAAATTTGTCTTGTCTATCTCGCCAAGATCCTAGTGTTACTTGAGCCATTGTGTATGAGTGTTGGCTTCTATAGGGATCTATGTTAGATAATATTTTTATTTAGTTAGAGATTAAGAAATTTTTTTTTCTGTAATGTTTCAGGTAAGGGTCTATCGGGTGTTCAGGGTCTCACTATTAGATCAGACTCGTTTACAACCTCCCAAGAGCTGGGATTACAGACGTGCACCACCATGCCCAGTCTCAATTGCTGTCTCAGTGTGCCCTGGGAAAGGGGCCAGCATGGCAGGCCCGGGGATCAATCCCCTGGGTCCTGGGTTTTAATCCACTCAGTTATTTGTCCAGCTCTAAGATTAAGGAATCAATACCAGACTAGGCATAGTCCTAAAACAACCTCATGATTCTGAACATCAGCAGAAGTCGCAGTTTTGACACGCTGCCTTTGACAGGCTAGCCAGTCCATTCTGAAATGAACATACAATGACTTCACTATCATCTAGTGCTGCCAGAAGAGGGGCTGACACGGGACCTCATACTCCCAGTCTCCAGTGACACATCTCATGGAACATCACCTCACATCAAGTTCCAGCTCTCATTTCACAGCTATGCTTATATTGTTTTCCTGGAAACTGAGTTAAACAAAACACTAATGGCTTAAAGTCTGCCCCTGGTTAAATTCCTGGCCCTCAAGGTGATTGACCTTGTTTACTAACCTACTTACATTTTCTATCATGTTATTAGTAGCGTGCCTCTACTCATACAAGTGGTAGGTGGTCTGTCCATCACAGAAGCTAAGCCACATCCTCCCAATGGGAGAAATGTCCAGCTGTTTGACACTACAGAGATCTACAATCTTCCCTTAGGAACCTATGATCTCATGAAATGCTGCTGGCCCAGGAAAATACACCCAGAGTAAGAGCTGGATTATTTTTAAGGTTGTTAGCTACTTATGTTTGAGGAAAGAAAGATGCCTTCTGAGATTCTCATGAATTCTTGATCAGCATTATTTCTTTTTTCAAACAAGGATTTGAATATTGTTCATTTGAGGATTTCTTAAATGTCTTGGACCTTGGGAGTCTGTCTCGCTCATCTGAGTGAATCCTCCCTTCACTCTGGTGCAGGTTTTACAAACAATTCACAGTTGTGACCTCTAAAGATCAGATATATGAAATGCTGTTCTGAATGACACTAAGAAGCAGGGATTGAAATTTAGATTTGTCTAAACCCTAAGTATCTGCTCCAAATCTGTTCATAAAGGAGAGTTTTATTAAGTACTCTTAAATTAAAAAAAGATTCAAATGAAACAATGTAATCCTCCTCCAGTTTGAATCACAAATCCTCCTTCTCCATCAGCTTCTTATCTAAATCCACTGGGCACAGTCCCGGGTTAGCACCCACAGTGAGCCGTGTACAAATGGAGGTCGTGTACCCTGGAAAACATCGTCCAGAGTCCACGATCTGGACTCTCCTTATTAAGCACCCAGTTCACCAAGCACCTTGTTCAGCAGTGTCCAATTACGTTTAAACCACATTCTGGTATTTTCTTTTTCTTGTTTTAATAAAGTAATCACATAAATCATTGAATACCAGAGCAGCACTCTCAACAAATCCTTAACATGTTCATTCATCAGCGGTAACACTGATCAGAGAAAGAAAAGAAATACAGTGACTTGTATTCAAGAACTGGGATTGCTGCATTGTACAGTAAGGCTGCAGACATAGCTCTCTGTTTGTAGGTGTTATTTGGTTTATTCTGAATGCACCTTGTCTAGTGTAGAGGAAGGGCTTTGTGTTCAGGTGCCTGCTCTTCACATATCAGCCTGTTCCTCACTGATGTAGCCAGGCTTGTGCTTAACTTTAGGAGCCCTAATGCCCCCTATCATTAAGTGGAAATGATTTCCCTTCCAGGACTGAATCCCACAAGATATTCAGCACAAAAGAGTGTCTTAGGAGACATTAGGTGGATATTGCCCATACTGTTTTTTTCTAGTAGATATGAGAGACAGGTAAAGACAACCAACAAAGCAAAAATTCATTAGACTTCTGTCAGATGGTGACTCAGTCATAGTTGGACCTTCCATGTCCTTACCAACACAATTTTTAAATTAAATTAAATTAAATTTATTTTTATTATTATTAGGGTTTCTTTGTTTTTTTGTTTTTTTTGTATTTTAGGGAAGGGTCTACAGGGTGTTCATCAGGATCTCACTACTAGATCAGACTCATAGTGATCCTCCTGTTTACAGCCTCCCAAGATCTGCGATTACAAGTGTGCTCCACCACCCGGTCTCAATTGTTGTCTCAGCATGTCCCGGGCGGGGCCGGCATGGCAGGCCCTGGGATCAAACCCCGGCACCTGTGCCCGCTTGCAGGCACTTTAATCCACTGAGCTATTTGGCTGGCCCTCCAACACAAATTTTATGCAAACAGAAATTTGCTCATGAAGTTTCTTCTTCCTGATTAACAAGGTGGTTGTAACTCTAGTTGCAAAGTGCTGGAGCCCAGCTTGGTTGCGGCCACTTTGTTTCACAACTCAGAACTGTTAGCAGTGCTACTGGGACAGGGACGCGGCTGCTATGAAACGTTGTGCTTTCGCCCCTTATTTTCCACACTCAATGCAGACACTGACAATTAGTGATACAGTTTTGTAGTCATTTGGCCTTATTTATATATTGTTATATTGTGATACCTAATTCTAAGATCAGTATTTTCATACAAAATAAATGGCTCCCACACTTTCTCACTCTTCTAATGACTATCAACAAAGTAATGAATTTAAAAAATAAGAATGTGTAGTTTAATTGTGTCTCTAACTTTTTGGCTAAGATCAAGTGTAGAACATGTAGTTGAGAAATCAAGATGAAGCATGCAGAGATTTAAATATGTATCTCTATACACACATATATAGGACATCTGCATTTATTTACATTTATTTAAATATATACAAATAAGCCTGTTCAAATTTATAAACATAAGTATGTATAAATTTCAACTATTTATAAGTATATCTTTAAATAATAATGTGTGTGTATATATATACATACACATATGTTAAGATACTATATCAACACATTAGGATCACATTTTTAAAAACAGATTTTTCCCTATACATCTTTACATTTAAATAAGGCCATATATCACTCTTCAGGTTTCTAGAAAAGAGGTTTATAAGCTATTCCTATTCCTTTTGCAATTTAAAATACTTCAAGAAATTTTGTAACCATGTAGTTATTTTTAAAACCTCTCCAGAATGTCATACAAAGAAAGATTTTGCATTTTCTTACATATAATTTGGCTTTCCATTACACAAAATTGACAAAGCCATGTATTGAGTTGTCATCTAATTGTTCCAGTAATTACTCATTATGTGACAAATCCATCGCAAAAGAGGACTGTAACACATTACGTGGAACGGGAGAGGGATGCATCAAAGAGACGTGAGCTGTGGGTTACAGTCCCACCACGCAAAGCGGAACAGGACCAGAGCCTTCTAAGGCAGCTTCCCTCCCTAGGCTCGTCCTAGACACAGCCATCCCGAGCACAGCAGGACTGAGCCAGCTGCCATCTCGGTCCCTGAAGGTGCACCTGCGCACACGTCCCCACTCCGGCGCTGCAGCAGCAGCATACCTAGACGTGAGTGACCCTGTGGCAGCCAGCTAGAGGGCAGCCAGCTCCTAGGCACTGGCCTCTCCGAAGAGCCTGTTTGACATGAAGAGTCTTCCACTGAATTATCTATCCACTCAAGTAGCTTAGGATGTCTTGGGTTTTGTCCCGTGTACTTACACATACCTCATGCAATTGCCATGTGCATGTTGAGAAATCACAAAACACAACGGAACAGGGGAGGGATGTATCTGAGATGACATAGCACCTCACGGAAACATGCTAACTGAGGAAAGCTGGGGCAGGCCCAGCAGCGTGAGTCAGGAGTGCCCACTTCTTCAGAGTAACACAGGTACAGATCATGGTTCTCTGAGCAAGATGTGTTCCCTTCTCTCAAGCCCTCCCAGCTCTTTCATGGCTGTAGCAGGAAGACACACTCATCAGAGTCATTCAGAAAACAGCGCTACCCACCCATGCTTCCTGCTGGGCTGTGTGCACCCTCCCCACTCTGTCCAACAGTTCAGTAGTGGAGCTCTGGGCGTCGTGGCTGCAGAGTGCCACCAAAGGGGCACGCTATTATGTGGCGGGGAGAGCAGGACAAGACCGTAGCTGAACCACTAAGAAATCAAAATCATGCCTGGAGAAAATTTATAGCACTTATTCTCCTGAAAAGTCAGAAACTTCACGCTTCCGTCTACATGCCCATCTGTGCATAGCCTTTCGTTCAGCACCTTTCCGTGCGTTTATCTTACCTCTGACAGGATATTTCCACATTCTACTTTTAAAAGCTCTCTAATTTATTGCATCCAGAATGTGCCTAGCAGATGCCTGATACCTTAAATTACAATCAGATAAGACAGGACGTGAAACCTCTATGGTTTTTCAAAATAGATTTTTCTAAGTATGTCTCCCTTTTCACATGACAAACACCTATAACATTCAGGTCAAAATAACTCTAGCCCAATTTTTAGGACTACCTCATTTGTACATGCAGTACATTCAGAAAAATTCATGGGTCTCTCTATAGTCTCATACAACAATTTCTTAAAAAAATTCTACCGTCACTAAAAGAAGAAATTATTTTCCAGGCAGGTCAGGATGGTAGACACATTTAGTAGCACCATTCAAGTCCCCTCATTCCCAGAGCCACTGCAACAGTAGTGATGCCCTGGGGTTATACAAAGAAGGAGGGATTGAGATCAGACCTGCTTTTCTTGACATCAAATGATTATCAACTACACAATAGTTACCTTTATTTACATCTAACAGTAAGGCAAATGGAACTGGTAGTCCTACTTAGCAGAAATAAAATTTGTGATTACTATATTTTCCTCCTTAGTATCAACTACTATTATTATAATCATAAGCTCATTATCCTTGTTCAATTGCCTTCTTTTGAACTTTCTTTTATTTACTTTTTATACACTCCAGGGACTCTGGCTCACTGAGGTCCCTGCCAGGCCTGGAACCTTTCCACTTGACTAGAGCTAAGTGGACACCTGGGGCTCCCAACATTGGCTTGGAGTCTTCGTCTTGAGGTGTCAGGCGCTCCCCGAGGCTCTCCTTCTAGCTCCTCCGTGTGCCTCCAGGCTTCTGAGCTAATTGTCTATAATGAGGCTGCTTGTGCGACTCTCTTTGCCTGTAACCACAAAGAGATCTGACCTTTTCCATTGACCATTTCATGTATTGACAAAAAGCTCTGACTTAGTTTCGTCTCCCTTTCATACACAAGCTCAAAAGCAGGTATTCCCTGAGAATCTCCCCCTGGTTTCCTGCACACACCAGTCTTCAGCAAGCACTATGACCCTTACTGTTGTGCTGCCCAGAAAGGGTCCTCACATGCAGGAGCCCACTGGATGCCAACACACAGAGATTCTCAAGCCGAGGAGCTGACCAGTGGCCCCATCAGGTAGGACTTCACTAGACATGCAAATGTTAATCTCTGCCCACATCTGCTGCATCAGCTATTCTGAAGACAGGGCCTGGAAATCTGTCTTAAGCCTAATGGGACATTTTGAGGCCTGCAGATTTTTGAGATTGTTGCCCTTTATAGATTGCATGAGGTCCGTATCCTCATTACACTTACTTGTCAAGAGAGGAAACTAAGCCTCCTAGGAACTGAACCTTCTATCAGAGTCAAAGAATTTCAGACTTCCCAGCAGAGGTAAGACAGAGAGGAAAATAGCAATACAAACAAGCCAAACTACATGCACAGTAGTTAAAACTCAATCATCAAGAGGCAGTTTAAAATATTTCTTCTTCTCAGTTATATCTAATACATTTCAGTCCATTTACATCTTAAAACCCCAAACTATTGCTTCTCAATGTTAAAAGTGAAATACAAACTCTGATTTGTCCTGATCAGTAGAATCTCCAAAACACAGCAGGTTTATACGTATTGAAAATGTAATTATAAGTTGAGTTTCCTGTGTATCACCAGGCACCTTGACAATTAGGTTAACTTAACAGCAGTGGATTTAAGAGAATTAATGTTACATCGATCATCCTAATTCATCCCGCTTCCTTTAATATCAGCTGCTGGATTCCATCGCATTACAAATGCAACCAGTTTGTAAGGAACTGCAAACATCTGCTTGCCCCCAGAAAGTGCCCGTGCGTATATTAATCATAAAGGCGGGATGTTGCCTCCCTGCCCATGACATGTGTTCAGCGGCCATACGCATAAACATGTGAAAGCGGCTGATCCTTAAAGAGGCCAGGTGCCATGTGGGGGAGCACTCCGAAACATCTCAGCAGCTTCTCACACTGAGAGGGGAAAAGAGACGGCATCCAGGAGGAACCTTCCAGGCCAAGTATGGAGCCAGTGGACTCAAAAAAAGCCTGCTAGCCTGGGGCAAAGCCCAGCTGTCGCTTGCACAACGCTCTCTGTCCTGTTATTGCCTCTTCCCTCTTTCTGTGGCCCTTTATCCTGCCATAAGACCAGGACCTTAGCAAAAAAGGTCAGGACAGAACCACTGGGATGACTCAAGAACATGCACTCGGAGGGCTTTGAGTTGGCAGCTATAAGCAGAATGCACTGCAAAGTCCAGTTCATCTCCTCCTTATTTCCTGCGGTTATCATGAGCAAGAAGTATGCCTCCAACTGAAAAGTACAGATCTATGCCTACTCTACACAAGAAGGAAGACCTATTGTGGAAAGGCTAAGTTATATTTATTCATTCCAAAAACTGATGCTGCAATTGAAATCTGACCTTCATCAAAAGTGTTTCAATTTCTTTCTACTCTTTATTTCTGTTTGTCTGTCACACAGTGATAAACTGCTCTTTCATTAGTGGTCTCCATTAAGTCAGAAGCAAGATTCTTGGAATGCCAAGTTCTTTACTGAGCTTTTAATAATGTCCAACTATAAAATTAATATCAATATTAAATTTTATGATTATCTGTGTGTACAAGAACAAATGGAGGGGCTGGCGAGATGGCTCAGTGGTCTAAAGCACCTACTTGGAACAAGCTGAA
>NDGM011154660.1:0-15898 GCA_002564305.1 Octomys mimax | reverse complement strand
TGCTCGCCTCGTAACTGGCTTTCAGCATATGGGTCCTCAGTGGCCATTCAGCCTGTGACAGAGGCTGGCGCCCTTGTCACCCACTCAATGATCTTAAAGCTCTCACTTCTCTTCCTGGTTTCAGCTCAGCCTCTCTGAAGTTTACTTCTCTCTGTCTCAGCCTTGCCAGTTTAGGACTCTCTGCCTCTGCTCCTCGTTTTGGTGGAATGCTTTCCCTTTTCTTCATCATCTGGTGAGCTCCTTCCACTCACTTTCTAGGACCTCTTTTACCCACAGTCTCTTCTGTACAGATTTTCCTTTGGACACTCAGGCCAAGTCAGTGACTCCTTTCTCAAAGCACCTCTGGACTCCAGTGCATCTTTATGTCACTCCTTGACAAAGTAGGATGTGCACCACCATCCGCCCATTTGTCTGTGACCTCCCAAGTGTCAGGGGCAGCAAGTGCATCTTGTTTGTCTCAGTGACTGTCCTTGGTTGCTCTTTGAGGTGTGACTCAAGCCACATGGCACACGCCTACCATCCCAGTATTTTGAGTCTGAGACAGAAGGGTCACAGTTTTGAGCTCATGCAGGGAAACTTAATGACTTAGCAAGACCCTTTCTCAAACAAACTGATACTTAAAAGGTGTTTAGGAACGTAGTTCAGTGCAAAAGCCCTGGATTCACATGAAACCAGTGAGCTCTGTGGCTCTAGTTCCCCAGGGTGCCTCTCAAAAAGTGTCCACCAATCAAAATGAGCTTAGGTATTACAATGCTCCTTCTTGAGGAAACATCAAAGGTGCTTTGCCCACAGTGGAGCCTCCTGTGAATGCCCCTCCTCATCTCTGCCACTCTCAGTGGCCACTGCAGAAATGCCAGCTGGATGTCACTCCCTGGGTCACTGGCTCACTTACCTATTCACCTGATAAGCTGCTTTCACTGGGAATGCACTGGGCCACAGATACTTTTTAAGATACTATTACCCACCCTCACCCCACCCCCTTCCAGCCAATAATACATATTCTCATTCTCTCTCTCTCTCTCTCTCTCTCTCTCTCTGATATACTATCTGGTGCAGGCTGGCCTTGAACTCACATGTGTAGCCCCCGGACTGGCCTCAAACTCACAGCTATCCTCCCATCTTGGCTCCCAAGTGCTGGGATTGTACGTGTGCACCACAATATCTCCAGCTATTTGTTTCCTTCCTTCCTTTCTTCTTTCCTTCCTTCCCTCCTTCCTTCCTTCCTTCCTTCCTTCCTTCCTTCCTTCCTTCCTTTCTTGTACTTGAGATCAAAACCAGTATCTCTTCACTGAGCTACAACTCCAGTCCTTTTTATTTTGTACTTTGAGACAAGATCTTGCTAAGTTTCTAAGTTGCCTGGTCAGGGCTTGAACTGTATTAGCCTGCCAGCATGCCAGGGTTATAGGCGTGCCCACCGTGCTTGGCCTACTCTCATATTTTGAATCTCAGCCCTTCCAAGGGTCTTGCTCTCCCTCTCCTGCTGGGGCCCTGTTGGCTTTTGTTTTGAAGATCACATTAGCCTTCCTAGCCTATTTAGTTTTCTCTGTTTGTCCAATAACAGGGTTTCTTTTCATCAATCATATTCTAGACACTAACCCAGCCAATTTGAATCCTTCCTGGTTAGAATCTAAGACTATGGGGAAGATTATTAATATTAACACATTAGACTGTTTGCCCTAGTTTCAGATAAATATATACATACACAAAACGAGTTCCAAATCAATGATGCAATTGGTAGAAACATTGGAGTTGAGTATTTATTGAGCCTCAGCACTGTAACCCTTTGGGTTTCTGGCTCTTCTTCTGTAGAAATGGGGGTGATTCTCTTAGCAGTGCCCCTCTCAGAAGTGTGCTAAGGCTCTCCTGGCATAAGGGGAACCTGGCCCTGCAGTGCTCAGGGAGTGCAAGTTCACTCCAAAGCCTTCTGTCCTCAATGTTTCATGTGTGGGACCCAGAGAGAGAAGGGAAGCACTGCAACCACAGCCTAAGCCCCAGATCCACCAGTAGGAGACCTTGGTCTCTTGTCATCACTAATACAGCAATGCCCGTCCCACTGTAAAGACTCAATCACTCTTTGGTGAATACTTTTTTAAAAGTTCACAGTGCAGTCCAAGCTGTATTTCAGTGCTTGAAAACCTAGGTCCCATCACTGCTGATGATGGGACAGGCTTTTTAGAGGACCATCAGGCAGAATCTGTCTGATTCCAAAATGTACTCTTACCTCATTGGAGTGGAGTGTGAACCCCTGCTCATCGGGTAGTCAGTTAACTATTATTACAACTCATCTGCATGTAAGACAGGGCTGTGGATTTTAGCCGTGGCTGTGACTTCTTGAGTATGTACATAATGTAAAATAGTGGCACAGAGAACAAACTGGGTGGCAGAAAGCTTGCATTTAAACCCTGGCTCAGCTACATCTACATATCAGCAAGTGTGACCATGCCAGGGACCTACCCGTTCTGTTTCCTTGAATGCAGACACGGATGATAACCACCTGCCTCCCTCAAAGAGTCCTCAGTACTGAAGAAATTCATACATGTAAATGTATAGAGTATCGCTGGCTTTACAAAGAGTTATGTGCGTATTTTCCTTCTATTCATGGGGACTTCAGATGTCCAGCTGTGTATTATAGCTAAAGCCCAGAGACATTCAATAATGCAGGTTAGGAGCAACTAGTCGGCAGCAGGGCCAGGCCTTAAATACTTGTCTGGCTGCCCCAGCACCAGGGACACAATCATCTCACTCTCCAAGGACTCCATGATCTTCTACTTCAAGAGTTCTTGTCCTGGTCTACGTTTTCCAATTATGCTGAGGCTACGAACACATGAAGCTCATCCCCTCTGATAAAATTGTGCTGTGGTTTGGATGGAAAATGTCCTCCAGCAGCCCAGGTGCTAAGGCCTTACATGCCCTTTCATGTTGGGAGGAAGTGAGATTTCTTAGGAGCTGGAGCTGAGGAAGAGGCAATTGGATTGCTGTGGCTGTATCTTTCAAGGACATGCTGGGACCCTGCAGCCCTTCTCCTCTCACTTTCTCTTTGTTCCTCAGTTGCCAGGAGATGAGCAGGGTCCCTGTGCTCCTGCCCTAGTGTGCTGGGCTACCACAGGCCCAAGGCAACAGCAGGGCTGAGTGATCCTGGGCCAAAAGGCCTGAAGCCATGAATCAGAATAAATCTTTCCTCAGGTGCTGTTGTTTACCTAAGATGTTTTGTTGCAGCAACAGAAAGCTAGCGCATCTTACTTCCCCCAGTGTGATGCTCATAGGAATGACTGATCTTGTTCAGGGACAAAAGAGAGCTGAGCTGCCTATCCCACTACCTGACCCCAGACCTGAATTTTCCTGTGGGACACTCCTGCCCTCATTTTCCTTTATTTCTAAATGCGCTTCATCTAACATTATCATTTTCACCTCCGAAAAATGTCTGAAATCCTCATTGGGACAAGGTTATCTTTCCTTCCTTATCTTCCAAGCTGGAGTCAGGGAATGGAGAGCCTCTCTCTGGGTCTAAGTTCTCTGGTGGCTGCTCAGAGAGGTTGGCTGGTGAGAAAAGGCAGGGGCACTAGGTCTCAGCCACTCTGGGGCCTGTTTCTTGTAGGGCTTCGCTGCCCCACCCCCATGAATGCTCTTCCAGGCTCTGAGTACCCAGCCCAGCCACAGCTCATTTTCCTAGCAGGATGGAAAGGAATCAGCAAGCAGCTACTGAGTGCCTGCTGCGTGCAGAGATCAGGGCACTGGGGAGGGCACAAGGGCACACAAGAATAATAAGAAAGGCCCAGCTAGCCACCGCGACAACAGAGACAGCAACACGGTGGCCGGTGGGCCTACCGTGTGCCAGATGGTGGCCTTGTTTGAACCCAGGAGTACATCCTGGTAGGAGCGCTTATCTCTTTATCCTTTGGGGGTGGGGTGCACTTCTAGGGGACGAGGGGAGAGGATGTGAACAGAACCACATATTTTGGCCCTCATGGTTTGTCAGGGTGCCTCCTCGGGAATTTCCGTGGGCAGCCAAGGTTCTGGGATGGACTTTCACTTCTGACATTCAAGTCATCTGCTCAGTTCTTTCTCAGTGACATCACCCAGAATCTTTCTGTGGTTATTTCCCCTTCAGCAGGGAGCTGTGCTTGCACGTAGCCACAGATGACACCCGGGTGTGTTCCAGAGCCCTGGTTGCCATGCATGAAGTTTCCTAACCCAAAGGCACCCTTGAGCAAAGACAGCCTGAATTCCAGATAAAGCCCTGGGCTGTGCAAGGACCTGAAGTGAGACTCGAGTCCTCTCATTCTGTTTGCAGGGCTTGTGGTAAATCACTACTGCTTCTGACATGAAGAGCCCATCACTTGTTAATAAGGTGGCAACACCCTGCTGCACTGTGTTCCATTCTTCCTTTGAGCACACATGTGCTTTTCCAGGGGGCTCAGCGCACATGTATGTGCCTTCACCCTGCTGAGACCCTGCAGGACCTACCGAGATCCAAGACCCAGGCTCCATCCCCACAGTCCTCTGATCAGATCCACCCACGGCAGGAGGACCATCCAGACCCAGCTCTAAAACCCTGAGGACAGCCCCTGCCACAGAGCAGGCTGGCTTTTGGGTGCAAATTTAGAAATTTTGTGTCACAATGGAAGGAATTGGATGAAAATACCAAACACTTGGTTTGCGTTCTGGCTGGTTTTTTCCAACCAGGCAGATTTTCCACCCACTTCAGGTTTTACATTGAAGGTTTAGGGCACTGCCAAGAAAGGAAGAGGTCTCTACCTTCCGATTTGGAGGTCCACTGCATGGCTCTAAGGGCAGCAAGGTGTGTAGCCCTGCATCCCGGGGCAGCTGCTCCCCACAACCTTCCAAGCTGCTGGACAGATTCCTAGAGACAATAATTGGGCCTCTGGGGTCTGCGTGTCTCCTCTCGGTGCTGGGTTACTGGCTAAAATAGCTCAGGCCATAAAAATACCAGAATGAAAATACTTGAAACAACCACATATCCACATATTCCATGCAGAGGCCATTAAAACTTCCAAATTACACCAGCGCGCTCTTCAAGGCCATAAGAGCGTACAGCTGAATGGAAAGGGGGGGTATTTTCAGGATGAGTTCAGCACCCATCAGTATAAGCTTTCATTTATCCTCCTCACAAAGTCTTCTTCAAGCCGTTCAGAATAATTTATAAAGGTTGACTCCCTTCTTAAATGGTTTTACCAGGCCACAAGAAGCATGGCCTTCACATATTGCCCTTCGGAATATGACTAATCAGATCTCTGGTTGGGAGTGACAAGAGCCAGTAAAACTTGGTGGTTCTGACACATTCTACTCTCAAAGGCCTCTGCCATCCACCGCATCCAAACCACCAAATGCTTTGCCTGGACTCCCAAAGAGTCACTTAACTGGCCTGTCTGTCACTGTCTTCCTCTCACATTCTTCGCAAGGCACACAGCCTTATGCTTTTGCCAGTGCACACCTCGGGATAAGCTTGCTCTGTTTACCACCTCTTGCAGCTCCCCCCTGCCTTGGAGCCCAAGCACCTTCACAGAGGGCCAGCAGCCCCCAGCAACCTGGCTCGGCCCAACCTTTCAGCTCATTCCTAACTGGTGTCCATCCTGGGAGGCTACACGCCCTTTCTCTCAGGTCACCAAGCCTGTTGGCAACTCGGCCTGAATTCTTTCTCTCTCTTCTTTACACTAACTTCGACTGTCCCTTCAGAAAGTCTTAGAAGAGGGAGTGAATCTCTCAATTGTGACTTAGAGCAGCTCCCAAAGGATTTGTTCCCTCACTACCTGAAAATGTTCCCTTGTTTGGAGGAAGCACCTGTGCAAATGTAGTAAAGTAAGAGATTTCCAGATGACATTATATTAGATTATACAGATTCAACCCAGTCGCAAGTGTCCTTTGGAGAGAAAGGCAGGGGGAGTCTGAGACACCTGGAACAGGAGGCCACAGGAAGCTGGCAGCTCACACTGGACCATGCAGCCACCAGGAAAAAGCCCAGGAGCCAGCAGAGGCTGCAAGAGACGAGGATACACCCTTCCCGGAGGCCTAAGAAGAGGGGAGGACAGCCCTAAGGACACTCAATTTGGATTTGTGGCTTCCAGAGCCCCAAAAGAATGAGTTTCTGTTTTTTTATGTCACTCAGTTGGTGGCAGTTTTTTTTTTTTAAACACCAAATAAATGCAATCTTGTGCCCCTAGTGCCACAGCACTGCCTCACACTGAACAGGTGGCCCCAAAACAATTTCCTAAAGGAATGAAATAAAAGAGGTGGTAAGCGAGATACGAGAGGCAGGGGTGGAGAGACAAGCAAAGAAGTGTGAAGATCAGCAAGTTCCAAAGACATTTTCATTTTTTTTCTTAGACAGAACCAGGGATTTTCAAATTGTGGGTGCTGCTCGCTTCCTAGATGAGGAGCCCTAAAGCATGGGACTCCTTGCTTATTTTAGTCTGTTTTCTCTTGTGACAGCAAAACACCTGAAACCAAGCAATTAAAAAAAATAGAAGTTTATTTGTGTCAAATCTTGGAGAAATCCAAGAGCATGGTCAACATCTGTCCCACATCTGGCGAGGCCTTCTTGCTGTATCCTACCTGCCCCGGTGGGAGGTGGCACATGGCAAAACAGAATAAGGGCACTAGCACAACTCTCTCTGTCTCTTCCTATAAAGCCACTAGCCCCATCCTCGGGACCCACACTCAAGGCCCCATGTGATCCCAAACACCTCAGCAGAGGGCCACCATTAGGTGTTGTTAACCCATGAATCTCATTTTCACAGCACTCCTGTGTGTCTCCTATTATCTCAGGAGGCACACAAAGCCTCAGGAATGGCATCGTGGGCAAAATCAAGTTAAATTTACTTTTAAGTAAGTTGTTATGTGTTTGAAAATGCATTTTAATCAAATGGCAAGTCCATTTCAGTATTAGTAGGGGCTTCTTCAAACTTAACATGAGCTGAACATACTCCTTATTTTCTCCACTAAATCTGTGCTTCTCTAGTCTTTGCCACCGGGTCAGTTATGTTGCCATGTACTTGATTGTGCAAGCCTTGATTGTGCAAAGCTTGAATGAAGCTGTTATTTTTGTCTGTCATCACTATCCCTATCAGCAAAGCGGGTCAATTCTCTCTTCAGAATATACTGCCAGGTGGCCCATCTCTCTCCACCTTCAAGCCTCCACCCAAGTTCAAGTCACCTTCATGCCACACCTGATCTTCTTCTATGGTGTTCATCTCAGCGCTCTGGGAGGCTGGGACAGGAGTACCATAGGTAGAGCCCAGCCTGGGCAATTTAGTGACTTAATTAGACCCTTTCTCAAAATAAAAGATAACATGAGCTGTGGGAAAGTGACCCAGTGCAAAGGCCCTGGGTTCAATCCTCTCTATTGCAAAAACAAGCAAACATAATGTCTCCCCACTACATGTGCAGCTTTCTTTCTTATACTCTAATTTCTGCCCAACAACAGAGTCACCTTTGCAGAAACAAATCTTATTTCAATAATCCCCTCTGTCCATTACTTTCCATCTCATTTGGCAAAAAAGAAAAACCTAGGCCAGTCAGCATGGCTCCCCAAGTTGTGCTGTTTCTAGCCCCACTCACCTTTCCATTCCCTATTGAGACTGTCTTGTATGACCACTGTGTTGTGGCCTCGCTGACCATCCTGCTGTTCTATTGTTCCAACTTCATTCTGCTGTTGGATACGTGCATGGGCTATACTCTCACTCAGGAATGTTCTTTTATGATACTGATGTGTCTGACTTACTCTCATTTTCCCATGCCAGCCTTCTTTTCAGAGAGGATTTCCTTGACTAAGACTTCCTAAGAAAAGAGAGAGGGAGACCAGGATATGCAACCACACACACAGTCTGGCTGTCTCTCACAATACAATGCTCTGAACCTCCTCCTCACTCTGCCCAAAAGAAGGCCACTAAATCTGGGCTCCTGACCGTGTATCTCCAGAAACATAAGAAAGCATAGATCTCTTTCCTTTAAAAAGTTTCTCAACCTCAAGTATTTCATTATAGTTACAGAAAACAGGCTGATACATTTTCCCAGGAAAGTAAATAGGCACAGATACACACACACACACACACACACACACACATTGCAAACAGTACTTTCTATAAAATTTCTAGATATTTTCAATAAGGTTATTTCCATGGCTTAATACCTAGGTCAGAACATTTTAGCAAAGATCATTTTAACTCTGAAATTTCAGGGGTTCCACGGTGAAATATCAGAAGTAGTCACCTTTCCCATGAGTTACTCAAACCTTTATTTTTTTTTTTATACTTCTATTTACTTTTTATTATAACACCTAAAGAATTATATGTTTACCTATATTCTTAGATATTATTGCCAAACAATTATTTCTCAATTCCCAGGAGCCTTTTCCTGAAAGTGAGAATAAGAAATAATAGATGTTTGGTTGGACAACAGTCACAGCCTAGGGGAAAGGGTGGTATCAACACCAGAATCTCTTCGGGCTAAGCAGGTCTGCTTTGCAGTTTGTGCAACTCCTTCTGTATGTTGGAATCAGCACTAGAATAGGGTTTTGATAACTTTGAATGTTTTTTTTTAATTTTATGGAACAAAGTTAAAACAAAATTTTATAACAAGATGAGAGGAGAACATCAATAGTTAATATATTGCAAATCATTCTCTTTAAAGTAGCTACTCAAAGCACAAGATATGCGTATAAAATATTCTCCAATTAATATACGTACAGCCTTCCTTTTCTATGACCTAAGAGACATTGATAGTGTAATTAATTTTCAGTTTCTCTCCTTTCTTTCCCTTCCTTTTCCCTCATCTTAGTTCCTTCCAAACAATTTCTTCCATTTCACAGTATCTACTGTACATTTTCAGATCTTGTTTGCTCTTCCAGTTTCTCACACCAGAGAGACCATAGGTATTTACACACATGAGTCTGATGGCACCACACCTTTATAATTTCCCCTGTAGAGGAGATTAGATTGTAAACTGAAAGGAGGTTGTGTATTAGTTTGCTGTGACAAGATATTACACAATGGGTGACTAGAAGTCCAAGGTCCAGGTGTTCATAGAGCTGGTTCCATCTGAGGGTGGTGGGGGTAGGTCTGTTCTAAGCCTTTATCCTAGTTTCTGGCACTTGATGGTGGTCTTGCCTCATCTCTGCCTCCATCACCTGGGTGCTGAAGATGAATTCTATGTGTTGTCAATGAAGCAATTCCCCTCTTTTCTTAGGGTACCAGTCTTACCAAATTAGGACTCCACCTTACTACAGGTTGACCTCATATTACTTTATTACATCTGTACTGGCTCTATTTCCAAATAAAAGGTGTTGGGGTCAGAACCTCAAGGTGTATGTTGTAGGGGGCTATAATGCAAACTACAAGAGGGTGTAATAATTTGATCACTTGTTCTACTCCAGGAGAAGATGTGTTTCTGGAGGTCAGAAATATCACAGGTGCAGCATGAGAACAGTGTTTCACACAAAGCCTTTCACTGCATCCTTACTACCTTGTGGTGATGGTTCCCTGGCTTTGCAAATATATGAAAAATAACTGAATTATATATTTACATTCTGTGGCATGTGAAATGTATCTCAAATACAAATAAATGGTAAGTAATCCCAGTAGATGCAATGACTATTGCATGCATGGCTTCTTGTTTTTCCTTCTTCCAGGACTCAGTTCTTCTCTGTGTCACGCACTTTCCTTAATGCCCAGGGGCCTACTGACTGCACAACGCTCTCCTCAGAGCTGTGTAAGCATGGGATAGAGGTGCGGACCTGGGAGACTTTTGAAAGTCTGGTAAGCACTGCGCTGTGGTTTCCATATGGTTTAAGTGTGTTTGCCAAGAGCTCATGTGTTGAAATGTAGTCTCCACTGTGAGGTATTGGGAGGGTGGAAACTTAATCCAACTGTGGCGTTTAAAGGTGGGGCCCTTGGAGTGATTAGGATTAGATAAAGCCACAGCGGGGAGGGGGGGNTAAGTTAAAATACTGGTGGCTTTCTAAGAGCAGGAAGAGAGACCAGAATATAGTTACACAGTCTCAGTATCAGTATCACTTACTACGTGATGCCCTGAACCTTCTCAGGGCCCAGCCAGCAAGAAGGTCAGTAAGTGAGGGCTTTTGACTTCAAAGCTCCAAAGCCATAAGACAATAATCTCCTTTCTTTATAAAGTTACCCATTCTCAAGTATTTCCTTATGGCCATATAAAACAGACTGATACATTTCTTCCCAGGAAAATGTTGATAGTCACTTGCACACACCCCCATACATGCACACACGCACATGTGGAGATGCAGTACTTGGTGTAAAACTTAGGAGCATCTATACACATCTTGAAGTTTTAGCAAAGATGCTCTGACTTCTGAAAGTTATGATATTTGTGTTTGTGCTCAGAAAAGCACAAGGAATCCATGGGGAAAGTGAAATGCTTTGCTTCTGTTTGCAAAGAGCTTATGATTTACTTGGAGAGAGAGAGAGAAAAAATTTCCACAATAAAAATCTAAGCAAAAAAGCCTGCAGTCCAGAGACACCTCGGGCGCAGGCCCTTGGACCAAAAGCGCCCGAGGTGGGCTTCTTCTTGCCCCCTCATAGGAGGGCCAGAAGCATTTGGAGGGAAGGCGAGAAAGAGCAGGCAAGCTTGCTGAAAGGCTCGAAAACCAGTACAATCAATAAAACTGGGTTTTGCACTCATAAATTTAATGAAAATCTTATGGATATTTGAAATAAAAATGATTTTATTACATCTCTTTAAACACCTTTAATATGATATAGCTTCTTGTAAAAAATATTAACAATGATTTTTGATGCAATGGAAATGGTACTGAATCAGAGCAATTGCTTTCGGCTGCTGTCTGCCTGAGGTAGGCCTCCTCCACCAAGGAATGAAGGAGCAGTTTCCACACATGGGAGGTCCCTATGGCTTATGTATTTGTTTTCCTTTTAAGACAAAAGATGTTAACATATGAATTGTTTTTTCTAACCTAAATCTTCAGTAGTCAGGTTTCACTGAAGTGTTGGCACTTGGTGATACATGAGTGGCCGTGGGGATGCAGTGTTGGTACTCATCTCTGACAGGTTTGCCATTGCTGCCTTAGGCCCTCCCTCTCCCAATGCACACACCAAACAGCAATGCTCAGAACTAGGAGCTTAATAAGAAGTGAAGATGGCCCAGTGGGGGGGGGGGTAGGAAATGTAGCCCAGGCTGGCCTTGAACTCGAGGTGATCTTCCTACCTCAGCCTCCTGAGTGCTGCAAATACACACATGCGCCACCATGCCTGGCTGGAATCTTTATAAATTCAGGGAAGACCATATCCTCAGCCACTGAATGCCTGGATCTGTGTGATAGGTATCTTTTCTGCTCTAAAACAACTATTAATGATCCTTCAGGAACCCAGGTGAAAAGCTGAAGTAGAATAAGGGTTTTCTGGAAGATAAGCTAAAAGGAAAGCCAACCAAGAGGATCATCACATAGGTTCAAGTTGGCAAAACTGTTGGCTTCGAACATGTTTTCTTGTCTCAGCCATGCCATCAGCAGCTATGAGCAAAACCTACCGTCCACAGTGAAAAATGGCATGAGTGGTAAATGGTAAGGTAATGGGGGAAGGAAGAAAGGAAGAAAGGGAGGAGGAGAGGGAAGGAGGAAG
Source organism: Octomys mimax (assembly GCA_002564305.1). Lineage (NCBI taxonomy): Eukaryota > Metazoa > Chordata > Mammalia > Rodentia > Octodontidae > Octomys > Octomys mimax. The sequence goes on along the minus strand of NDGM011154660.1, from coordinate 4,280 downwards.
GAAGAATGAAAAGGAAGGATGATAGGGAGAGAGAGGCAGAGGAAGGGAAGAAGGAATAAAGGAGAAAAAGAAAGAAAAGAGGAAGAAGAAAGAATGTTTTCTGGTTACTTGGTTAGCTTAAAAGATATTTTCAACTTTGTTAACTTTTTAGCTTCACTAATTTTGTTTTTTTTTTGAACCAGGGATTGAACTTATGTTTTACTTAGCTATCTCCCTGGCTCTCCTAGCTTCACTAATTTAAATGTAAAATCTTTTCCACCTCTTGACCTTGTATTTTGCATTTTTATAACATAAAACAAAAACCTTATATTTTAGCTAAATCTGGGAACTATTTCTAAAAAGCTAGAAGTTACTACATCCAGCAAAGATCATGGTTTTGGGAAAGAGGCTGGTGTTTGGGAAGCACTTGTGCCATTTTAATAAAACTGATCTTTAGACTTCCAGGACTTTTGCAAACCAATTGACTTGAAGCTGGTAGCTTGAAATAAGCCATGGACAGATTACAATATTTGTTTATATTATTAATATTATTATGATAGGTTAAGCATTACAAAATTTAGTTTTTTGATTATTTTCCTCTGGAGGGTCGGTTGTTAAGCATTTACCAGCACACTGTCTTTTTATGTGAAACTTTATAGTTCTAATTTCAGCAAACGAAGGCAAAAGACAGCCTCTCTCAACTGTTATAGAATAAACACATATATTTCTGAAGAAGCAGCAAAAACTCATCTTAAAGAACTACATCTTAGTCATCAGGGCCGGGATGTGGCCCAGTTGGAGAGTGTGTATCGAAGCAGGCGACAAATGTTAACCTAGTGCCTGCCATCTCATTCCTGCCACCCCAGGTGTGGCGGAGCCCGGAAGACACACAATGTAGATCCCAGTCATTGAGTATCTTGTAATTTGGGGAGACAGGACAGGCATACACAGAATAATTGTGTAAGAGTACAAAGGAAAATATAATTACACATAACATGGTAAAGACTGAGTACAGTGGGAGTTCAGAGAGGCGTAGATCACAGAGTGGCTAAACTCAAGCAGGACAATCGTGCAAATCATAGTTTCCTGTTAATTCAAAGGAATAGCAGATAAACTGGCTTCACTGTAATGGGAGGTTTCGCTTGTGGCAAAAGGATCTTCAGACAATTGAAAAAAAACCCGTGAAGTTTGCCTCCCTCTTACTTAATGTCACCCTCCCTCTTGAAATGTATTGTTAGCACAGACAGTCATTGTTCTCTGTGGTAGCTGGTGACATCTCTGACAGTGTGCTAGTCATGTGCTCCTGTCTGCTGATCCACGGATGGTTTCTTTTCTGTGCTGGAGGGAGTGCTGCTGTGCTTGGGCCCAGGGCTACAGCTGAGCCCTATGGGCCGCTTAGGTCTGAACGCCCCTGGTTTGTATCTCATCTCTGCCACCTGCCAGGGGTGCGGCCGTAGGCAAGCCACTCAACCTGCTGCACGTCCATGAGCTTGCATGTAAGGTAGGAGAATACTCAGGCCTCTTTCATGAGCATGCTGGGAGGACTGAAATAGTTGCTGCACTTAAAAAAAAATCCATCTGGCTCGTAAGATAGCTCAGAAGACTAAGTGCCTTCTTAGGCAAGCACAGGGACCAGGGTTTGATCCCCAGCACCATATGTGGTGCCAGTCCCACCCCTGGGTGTGCTGAGCCAGCCACCGAGTCTGGGCATGGTGGCACATACCTGTAATCCTAGTGCTTGGGAGGCTGAAAACAGAAGGACCACTACAAGTCTGAGCTGCGTAGTGAGGCCCTGCACCAAATATATTTACAAAAAAAAAAAAGAATAAAATAAAATAGTCTCTCCACTTATGGCCTCTGTGTGCTGTTACTCAGTCTAGGACATCTTCAGGGAGGCAGACGTGGTGAGGAAGCCTTGATGTCCACTAATGCTACTTTTTTTTTTTTTAAAGCAAGGAGCTACTTAATTTGAGATCTCATAAATCTCATTACTATCCCATCCAGGCTCCCCTCCATCCACCTGAGGCGCGCCTCACAGACAGTGGCTCTCAGATGCAGAGACTGACCTGGACAGAGAGGGACAGGTTTACACAGCGCCATCTGCTTACCATTTATTTGCTAAGGTTTTCCATTTCAGAGTCAGAGGAGAAGCACAGAACGCTTTGCCTTCCTCCAAGGGGCTTAGTAAATGGTCATTTCCATATTAAAATGAGGGGAAGGAAGAGGGAGAGCCGCTTGAATCTACACCTGGAAAAAATTGCTCTGATTGATGAAATCCTGGGCAGCCTGGAACAGAGAAGCACCATCCTCTGGCGCGACTGGCTGTCACGGCTTTCAGGAGAGCTAGAAAGATTTAGGGGACCTTTACTAGATATTTAGTGTAATCTTTCTTTAAAAAAAATTACCAGAGTTCAGAAAAAGAAAAAGACCAAAAATGTTTTCTTGGCTGTATTTCTTATAGTGACTGTGAAAACCCATGAAGGAGGAAAACCAGCCAGGAAATTTTTTTTCTGAGGCTATGAAAGCCTCTTCTTTTTATAATTTTGAAAATCCTTGGAGTTTAACTTTGAACTTTAACCAAGAAAAATTATATCTTATAAACAATGGCATTTGTTGATTGGATGAAGGACTAGATCAATATTGGTCTTGGCAACCCGCTTTGGCTGCTGTTAGAGAAATACGCTGGTTGTGGTGTTAAAAAATTATGTCAGTTCCTCACCATGCCTCTTTTTCTTGGACTTGTGCCTAAGAATGAGTTTCCAAAGATACTTCCAGAAGTTAATCTAGCAGCCGGCCTCCCCAGCAAAGGAAATTACACATAAACTCTCGGAAAGCAGTGGGCCGCAGGAGCTGCGGGGAGGGTGACAGAAGCCATCTGGACCCAAGGACAGAGGCTGGGCCGGGCCCCGACCTGCCTACAGGGCAGGCTCAGTCCCCTCACTGCTCAGCTTTTCTTCTTTGAGTGGAGAAGCACAAAAGGAACCCCAATCAACCAATCCTTTGCAGTGAATGGAAAGCATTGCTTTGAAAGAAAATCACACTGCAGCCACGACAGACCTCTCTATGTTAGAATATGGCCTATATCTTTTTATTTGGAGGTGGGGGGAGCTGGCACAATTAAGGAGAGGGGTAGCAAAGTTTGCTGTAATTTATTTTAGGCCATCCCTGTAGGCACTTATTTTGGGCCCAAGACTCCTTGCCTCATGCTTATCTATGTATATACACATAAAGGAATGTGCATGTGTCCTGCCTACTTTTCTAAACTCTGCAGACCGAGATGGGTTGTTTACTCCTTGGTCTTTATTTTCATTTGTAAGTTTAATAATTGAAGTAACTTGGGGCTTTGGGGGCCTGGGGGAGAAGGGAAGCAAGAAATAAGAATGGCTGCCAAAGAAGCCCCCATTGTGACCCACTCAATCTGTTCCCAGCACGGCAGCTGCCAACCTCCTCCTCGAGCCTATGCATGGGTCTCCACACTGCGGCACTGTGGGGAGGGTGAGGCCATGTTCCCAACTTTACATTTACACTAACATTGGCAGTGGGAGATAGCACAGGCCTATAGCGCCACAACGTCCCTTTCCTTGCCAAAGACAAGCACACTCCCGCCTCTGCTTGGGACAGACCAAGTCACTATGCGTCCATGCTGCAGACCTACTGGCTGACCCTTCCTTGTGATTCTGTGGCCAAGAAGAGCCCATGGCTTATCCTGGGCTAACACTGCCACTAGAGACATCTTCCAAACTTTGTGGCCCTGGTGCCAAGGCCAGGACCTTGGCATGTCCCTTCAGAAAGGTGGCCAAGTCTGCATTGGTTAGATTCTCATCCAGCTTTCTGACCATTGTCACTGTGAAATGAGCCCACGGGCCAGGACTAATTTTAGTCCAACCCAGGAAGGTCATGCCAGGGTGACTACTAATAGTAATGAATCAAGGTTGCTGCTGACTTTTGTCGAACACTTACTGTCTACCTTGCCTTGAGCTGAGCACATTCAGGCTGCATTTGGGTGAGATGCCTAGCAATCATGTGTGTTGACAATGCACGATGTTTGCAGTGAGAGGACTACTGCAGGACATCCCACAGAGGGTCACAGTGCTGGAGTTCCCAAGGGTCTCTCTAGAGCCAGGTCACTTTCAGGATGAGCTGCTCCTAAGTTGCTCAAGCAATGGCCGTGATTCATCCAGATGGCTGACACTGACAGAAGATCCACAAGGTGCTGTACATGGTTCCAGGGAAAATCTTGAGGGGATTTGACTGACCTTGTCAGATAGCAAAAGTTACACTTTTAGTTATATAGGTCTTGC
>NDGM011154632.1:0-17991 GCA_002564305.1 Octomys mimax | reverse complement strand
GAACCAGGGATTGAACTCAGGCCCTTGCACTTGCCAGGGAAGCGCTTATTCTACTGAGCCATCCATCTCCCTGGTCCCCGGGTAACCCCTTTTTACAGTGGAAGTATAAACTAATTCATAGTTTGGGAAATTGGAATGAATAAAGGATTCTTGGATATTTAATGAACTGATAACTAAATTTTCCATCAAATGGATAAACCAGTGTTGAGAATTAGTCCAATTATAATGCAATCATATTTTAATAATAGTTATTAAGTAGGCAAAAAAGTCTTACAATATGACCTAAATTTGAAAATATGATTTTTATTATTCTTTCTTAAAAATCGGTGGCCCTATTTTATTTTTTTGTTCAGTATTTACCCACTTTAAAGTGCATAGAATTAACTGGAGTTCTTGGTAAAGATGCCAATTCTGATCTAAGAGGCCTGGGCCGGCCTAAGAGTTTACACTTCTATCCTGTTCCCAGAAGTCCCAGCGCCCCTGGCCCACAGATAACATTTGTAGCAAGGCTCTTTACCCCGCACTTGGAACATTGCTTGGCAATAACGGGCACAGGATTAACACTTAGCAATAGATAAACAAGAATATAAAAAAAGAATCCTCAGACACATTCTTATTTTCAAATAGAAGACCAGAATACTATAGTGATGCAGGCAGTAAAGGTCAGGAGGCTTTAACTGGAAATAAGGAGTCCCCTGGCTGTTGGACTAGATGATCCATGCTGTACAGTAATCACCAAGAAAATAATTATCAGTATGCAATCAGTAGAATAGACATTTCTTTGCTGAAGGAGTGGGAAGCCTGAGAGAAAATGACATCAGCTCCACAGCAAGGCTGGCCAGCACTCAGGGAAGGCCACCATGCTGAGGAGACCATAACATAAACATGCTTACTGGTAAAGGAAACATGTTTGGGGCAGCAGAATGTGAAGCCCTGGAGGTGTTTATGTGCAGGTATAGCACATCCTGATGATTTACTGGCAGTTGTCTCCCGGGGTGACTCAAGTACAGGACNGCCCTCAGCATGCCTGCCATTTTTCCTCCCTCCCTTTTCGCCATCTTTTCCCATCTAGGATGTTTTCAGACAACATGAGAATAATACAAAGCCAAAGAAACAGTTCAATGAGATTGGAAGACATAATGACCTCTATAACACAAAACATCATCACTTATTTTAAAACAATTCTTTCTGTTGGTAGGAGAAGTTCCTCAAACATTTTATGACTCTGTTCCCTGAGTATTTCTGTCCCTTTGTTCGCTATGGCAGCCAGACTCCAAGGGAGCCTGCAGGGCCTCTCTCTAGGAAGCCTTGTTTACTTGTGTAATACACTTTCACCTTCTTTGAAGGTGGGTGAAGGCTATCAGGTGAGGGCTCAGCTTCAGTGACTCTAGAGAGGGAAGCTATGACCGCACAGATTTGTAGCCAGGAAAGGAGGCCAGAGCCTGTGGAGATTGGACAAGGGAGAAAAAGAGTTGCTTTTCTAGTGAGACCAAGAACGATGAAAATTTTCTAGAAGGTTTCAAGATTTAGAACACGAAGTTGAGCTCTAAAAGTTTGGGAGATGGACACAAAATTAGTCATATTACTGGACTATACACTTTAGTTTAACAAAAGAAGTAAAATGTGAGAAGGAGAGTAGTGTGGGTTTTGCGATTTAAGTTGATTAGTTTTCCTCAATTTGTATCCTGCATGAGTTTTCTCACAAAAAGGATGGCATGTCTGTGGCTCACCCTTTCTGTGAATTTAAATTTCTCAAAAAGATGTGTGGAAAAAATGGCATTTCATTATTTCATGACATTTTCAATGGGGCAGGCAATGGCAGTATAGTCCATATAGCAAGATTGCCTTGTTCAAATCCTCTATAAGAATTTATAAAAATGTGAAGAGATGTTTGTGTTAGTCATAAGAGAAAAACATTATCCAGTGTTTTAGAAAGGATACTTTATTAGGTATTGATTTTTTAAATTGATTTTGTTAATCATGCAAGAGTAAAATTTGGTCTCACTGTAAATCCATTGAAACTCAGGTTTCACATAAGTGAAATGAAACTCTAAGGAAAGACTGGAAGGAAGTTGTGATGGTGCATGCCTGTAATATCAGCACCCGGAAATCTGGGGCAGAAGGACTGCGAGCTCAAGCCCCACCTGAGCTATTTAGCAATTTAACATGACCTTATCTCAAAACAAAAATAAAGAAATACTTTGAAAGTTCTTGACTAGTTCCAAGATCCTAAAATTCTATTTCCATTAGGTCATAGGTCTTTAAATTATAAAGGCTCCATACACAATTACAAGAGAACTATGCCCTCAACACTTGCCTATGAGACACTTACGATATTGGGTTCAAAAATTGAAAACAGTCCAGCACAAAGAAAGTTCAAAGGTGATCAAAGGGAGCAGAAAATAAAACACTTTTTCTTAAGTCAATAGTACAAGTTTGTGTCAAGAGTTCCTGTGTTACTAAGGACAGTCTAAAAAATTTCAAGTGACTTGTACTTAAAAGCATACACTGCTGTTTCATCCAAGTAAGTGAAATGGATCCAAAGATGAAAGTCCCATTTTTAATACTGTCACAAATCCAAATTAAGGAGAGGTGTCTGCAAAAGCCTTTGATTATAGATCATAAAATCTTCAGCTTATATCAGACACTGTAAAATTGCTCGGTGACAAATGAAATGCCCACGCACTAAATATATCTTTTAAGCGCCTTGCAGTTCAGGTACGTTTATCTCTGAGATACAATAGTACTTCTGCAGGTCACAGGTACAAGGTCAGAAATGCTGGTTCTGCTGTTTGGGAATGTAACACTTAATGGCCCATTATTCGTGGACATAGAGAAGAAGCATCGAGCAAATACACAGACTGTATTTCATGTGGAAACTTCAGAAGCCAATAGACCAGCCATATTTAGAAATAATGATAGACCAGACCCAGCATGCACACTTAGGGCTCAAAAACCACAGAGACTCACCGGGATTCAGCTTTATAACAATAGCTTGCATCTGTGTAGTGTTTTGTGGTGTTTCAAAGAACTTTCACATCCAGTATCTCATTTGATCTTCACAGCACATTGTGAAGTAGACAAGGGAGGAATTATGCTCCCCATTTTATAGAACAGGAAGCTAGACTTAGAGAGGTTAAGTGACTTGGCCAAGGTCATTCAGATGCCAGGCTACAGAAGCACAGGATTTGAATACATAACTGATGACTTCAGGTTCGGTAATTGTTCCATTCCAACAAGCAAACAATGTCTATTCAGCTACACGGTTGGCCACTTTTGGTTCTAAATTTCTACACTGTGGAGAAGCAAAGAATGTAGCAGGCATTTTGGAATTTTTTTTTTAAGTTTCCTTTCCATTTCCAAATGCCTGGAGGTGAGACAGGTATATTTTGATGATGACAAGAGGAAAATATCTCAGTGGGAAAGCCAATGTGAGAGGTTTCTCCAAGGGAACATTTGGATAAGGAAGAAGGAGGAAAAGCAGAATGTGGTAGATGTTAAAATAGGAGAGTTATAGGCCAGAAAAGGGGGCAAATGTTGATAGGAAATGGAAATTGAAGTAGTGCAAACATGCTTCTCCATTTTACCTGTTAGTCAGGCAAGCACTTGCCTTTCTTCTCTCCAGTCTCTTTCCCAGCAGTTTGTCAGCCTGTGAAACCTCTGTGCAGCTTCTTACTGTTTCTTAGTCACTGAGACATCTAAAAGCTGCTGCATTCTCGCCAGCCAAGGGACTTGAATTTTCTCAGTCACCTCTCCCTCTCCAAGTATTCCATCCTGTCTCTTGTTTCCTCAGAGCCCTCTTTTGCATTCTGGTAAGCAAATGAACCAATTGCTCCCAGTATTATGCAAAGGCTGAGTCTTTCAGGCCAAGTGCTATCCTCCCAACAAGAAATGTGAATAGTAAGCCAGCCACGCATACCTGATCCCCCTACCCTCACTCCTATGGCCCCTAGCATAAGAGATGCCAGTAGCTGTCCACCCCACATGCCATGATGGCCAATGATCAGTGTTCCTTTCTACTCTTTGCTTTAGCTAATTGGCAGTAACTAACCAGAAGAGGTAAGAAAAATGCAATCTAGTTCATCTTTTTCACCCACAGGTCTTATGGATTGAGACAGTGGGAGCCTTTTCTCTGATACTCTTCCCATGAATTCAGGAACATATCTGACCTAGAAGGCATGAACAGTTAAGATGTTTCTTCCGCTTTTTTTAGCCTCATTTTCATGGCTCAGATGAGCATATTCAGAAACACTGTGAGAATAGTTTGCAACCCATGAGTGCATGACACTGAAGGTTGCAAAATCTTGCATGCAAACACCTTCAGCATCTATGACTCAAGTGATCATTTTGTTTTTAAGACTTCTTTGTATCCTGTGGCTCTGACTCATTTGAACACAATCAGAATGGTAATAAGGGATGACAAACAAGAGAAATTGTTAACAATTTCAATCCGTGACGTAAGCCTGAATATCTACTTTCTTTGGATTTTTCAGACAATTAGAAAATAATCTTTCTATCAAATTGTGTTTTGAAAACTCAGAGAGGTCATAAACAGGAGGATTCAGCCATCTTTTGCCTTCTCTGCATAACAAAAGGAACTGCAGACTCTAAGGTGTCTTTCTTTCCACCTCAACCTCTGCCTGTTGTCTTTGTTTTCACTGAGAAAGCTCAGAGGCTCCAGACAGTGAGAAAGTTTGCTTGAGATGACTGATAGAGGACTCCAAATTTCACCTTGCACTCAGGATGGCAGTTGGCAAATGCGTTCTCCAAGGGTACTAGAAATAGAATTAGCCTTCTTGCTAGGGAGGAGACACGGCAGTTCTCCTGCCAGGGCCATTTACTTTACAGCTCCAAAGGGATATTGTGGGTGAGAAGCTCACTCCTCCTTCTCCTGTGAGGTACTTCCTACAAGACGGGAGCGAACACAGCCAGGGAGGCAGGAAACAAAAACAACTGAAGGAAACGCGATGCGTTAAAGAGAAAATAAATCTAATTGGAAGGAAGCCATATAAGAACTCTGAGTACAGGCTTAGGTGGTGAAAGCAATGAGAAAGAGAGGTGTTGAATTTGCAAGGTTGTGCCTTGTAACCAGTTTCAATGGAAGCCCTGAATAGGCAAGAGAGGGCAGTGTTGGTACATGTAAAACAAGTAGAGTATGCTTACAGGCAGAGCCGCAAGACAGTTTTTGTTCAAAATTTATGAATTCTTATTGTTCGTCTCACCCCCAATCTATACTCCCCCACATATACATTTCTCTTAGAAGTTTTGTCTGACCCCTTTCAAATAAGAAACCTGAAAGTAACATCTAACTGGAGTCCTAGTGCAAATTTAACTGTGATGACGGAGAACGAAAAACAAACCAAACCTGGGAAAGGAAAGAAAAACATGATAAATTACTTGTAACTAAATGAAATCATTTCAATCAAAAGCATTTTTTTAAATGAATGAACTTGCTTCTGTGCTTGATTCCAGCTTTAGCAAGAAGATCAAAGAGATTTATGACCTGTGTCTCTTCAAGCTTGATGCCAGAAACGAACATGTTCTCATTAATAGTCATTTTCTCGTCAAAAAGAAGGCTTTTATGCAGACAATGTGCATTGCCTTCGCAGCTTTCTTGTTGGCAAATTTTTTATTAGAAGTGGATGGCGTGTCTTAGAGGATGATGTGTTATATGTGCATTTCTGTGTGAGTTCTCAGCGATATTCTATTGATTTTATGTTTCAAATATTCTAAACATATATGAAGTTTATGTTCAACTTTCAAATGCTGCCTATATGTTGAGGTGGGAGATGCCCTGACACAGTGAGAGGTCCAGCGGAAAAAGGTAAATCTCTAGCCATGTGGCTGTTTCCAGTCTGACAAGAGGAGGGGATGGAATTTCCTTAGGAGTTCAAAATCTACATTTTAGGGTCGCTAGATTCACATTGGGACTCCCCGGGGAAACTGTCGTGGAGACTGAAATGATTACCTGCTGAATTTGAGCAATGAAGTTCAAAAGCTGAATAATGGAAAAATGAAGCAAGTAAGTACAAATCTCCCTTCCCCTTTCGGAACAGGATGTTTTGTTCTTCTTCACTGAGTGGTTCCTGTTTGCTTGCTTTTGAGTGCATCAGCCCTAGCCTGTGCTTGAGTATATATTTAAACACACAAAGAAATTATCAAGTACAAATGACTGAAAATTCAGTTAAATAGCCAGTTTGAGGCGTTTTTTTCTTTTTTTTCACAAAGTTCATTAACACACCCAACATATGGATTACTATATATGATCACAGATAAATAATGGCATATATTTGGGAAAATTTTTAGTGTGACTTTAAAACAAAGATGACAGAAAGTCATATTATCATGTTGGGCTTCGAGTTACTGCAGTCCGATATATACCTTCCTACCACCCACTTGGCAGAGCCTTGGGCCCACTGGGCCGTCCTAACACTATGTTTCCAGAGATAGCATTCTTCCAGGTTAACTGATTTCTTTCTCAGAGCAACCTCTTTTCGTGCCTTTTATGAGATTATACACTCCCAATTCTCTTTGCACTTTTAAAACACTTGTGTTTAGCTTATTTCTTTCCTGCTTTCTTTCCCTTGCATCCAGGTTTGGGCATTTGTGTTCTGCAGTTTGTCCTGGGAGAATCTCTCTACCCACCAGGATATCAGATGAAAGGTGTATGTCAGTGACTCGCACATTTCCATTTTGCTCTGGCCTCTGCTCTCATCTCCCAGGAGTGGTACTACTTCATGTGACACGTCACCACTTGCATGGCTCAGCATGCTTCACACATATGATGACCCACACTACAACCTTAGCTGTCCTTTTCCCAAAAGCATCTATCTATGCTACAAAAGTTACTACTAGACAGCCACAAGCCAAAGTTGATTCTTCCTTCCCTCCCTTTCCAACGTCACCTAGATGACCATGAACAGACATGCTCTTAGGTGCATGACTATGAATCTGTTTCTAGTAAATAATTTTTCCTAATTTCAATTGCTCTGATCCTATTGCAAACCAACATCTCTCAAAATTTCTATTCTTGCCACTTGTATGTTAAACTCTCCAATGGAATCACCATATAGCAATCAGAATAAACTTTCTAAATGTTTGCTTGATTTTTTTTTTGCATCCTTCCTTAAAATTCTATATTTCCCCCTTCAGTAACATTTTAATGATGTATAATAGTTGAAAAGGTGCTGGCCTCCCTTAACAAATCCACCTGGTTCTTCTCTGTCCCTTGCCCTCTCTGTTGTATCACTCATGCTTCCTACAAATACATTTGCTGGGTTCTGTTCTAATTCAGTGCCTGCTCATTCTATTCTCTTTGCTTTTCCTAGGAGTGGCACATTCACAGCATTTCCGCACAAGTTGCCATGCCGCTTTCCCACAGGCTGTTTTGTTGACCACCACGTGTCACAAATTCTATCCTTGTTATCACTGTAGCCTGTCTTGTTCCTCTCCCTAATCCAGGAGAGCTGAAAGTATGTCCACTTTACTCACCAAGTACCCATTCAGTCTTGAGCCACACCTGCCCCATACTAGTTACTTAATAAATATAATTTGAGGGCATAATTTTGTAAAGAAATAGAATGAATAAAACATCTATGACTAGAGAAAATGGCTACATTAGGACAGGCTTAAAAAGGGTAACTTTCTCTGTTAAACTAGAGATGTTTTTTCTTTTAGCTATACACAGATCTTTATAACACAAAATAGATTTTGTGATTTTTAAGTAATTCAATGTGTAAAATCTTTCTTCTTTCTCAGGACAGAAAATTTTTTTGACATTAAGAAAACAAAAAGCACTTGAAGATACTATCCCTAAAGTCATGAGACTTTTACTTAGTGAGCATGAACATTTCTTCTTGAAAACATGTATCAGTGCAAATATATCCATTCATTCTATAACAAACATACTCATTGAAAATCTCCTTGTACATGTGACAGGAACACTCAACTAAAGTAGACTTTGTTTGGCTGAGGACATATTTTGGTGGCCACTAATAGTTCTCTAAGGACTCAGAATACTGTGATTTGTAGTACCTACCTTCACATGGAATGGTGTTCTATTAATTTGTAGAGTTAAAATGTTCCTAATACCCTAATGATCTAATTGAAGAAGTAGAAATTATAGGAGCTGGATAAAACGTCAAATGAAAAGAAGCAAAACAAATTCTAGGCATCATTCAAATAGTGAAAATTTTAGAACTGAGTCACAAAATTTCCCAAGGATTATGGGGCAGGAAAGCTTGGATCACGTGGTATATTACATGTTGTAATCTTCATATCATTTTGGTTGCCAATAATTTTTTTTTTTTTTTTTTGTGCAGCCTGACTTGGCTCTTAAAAATTTTGTTATGCTTGGAAAAGTGAGCTTCCATTAGAAATAGCATGCTGTATTAAAATGTGCTCAATAAACAATATAGCAGGATACAGGTTTTAAAAAGTTATGTTGAAGTTCCTGACCAAGTCAACTAAAACAGAAAAATTACTCATTATTTCAGCATTATACATACGTGATGAATAGCTAATGAATTTAGTGAATTTTTCACATTTTTTTAAAGTTTGTTTTTGTGCAGGGTCTTACTATGCAGCTCAGACCCTTAGTGATCCTCCTGATTTCTGCTTCTCTAGTGCTGGGATTACAGGCATGCGCTGCCACACCCAGACTCCATCGCTGGCTCAGTGTCCCTGGGGGGGCGTGGCATGCTTTGCCAGGGATCAAACTCTGGTCCCTGTGCTTACCTAAGCACGCACTTAGTCCGCTGAGCTATATAGCCGGCCCTACCTTTTCCACATTTAAAATAATAGTTTTCTCACTTAAAAATAAGATCCTGGAATATCCAAATACAAGGACACCTTCCATTCTCAAGAAATTATTCCCAAATGAGAATTTGTAATTATCAAAGCTCTTGAAAGACCCAATGTTAAATTACGATGGATTGATGAGTTTCACTGGAATCTGGGCAGTCTCTGTTCTCTAGGAGGAGGTGACAATAATAACGAACAAGGCCAACGGTCTCAGAGAGGGTAGAAATGTGAAAGCCGCTCGCGCATGCTCACCTTGAATGTTGTGTATCCATCGGGAAAGTGCGCGGAAGGGCAAACACAGGCCCCTTCCTCCAGGTAACACGTGCGGTGAGAGCATCCTGCTCAGGCCAGCTGTGCCCAGTGGGAGCGCTGCACTTTCTAACAGACTTTCTCCCACCCAGATCCAACTTCTACACCCACGCTCTGAAATGCCTCTGTCCCTCTCCCCCTTCTCTCTCACGCCCTCCCTCGCCATGTCACACATCCTGCGTGGATTCAGAGGGTAGATCACACCTTTCGTCATCGTTGTCCACGTAGGCATAAACTCTTTCTTTTGAAATTCCTGTAAAGTAATTATACATGCATCACTTTTGAGGTTTGCTTACCTCCCTTCTTCTGGAGTGTCTCCTCTTAGTATCTTCTTTGTATTTTAAGTACTATTCTCCATTGTTTCTCACCAACTTAGGCTTAGATATTAAAATCACATTATAAGCTTCTTTCTTTTCTTTTTGATGCTAGAAATTGAATCCATGGCCTCTAGTGTGCTATAGCAGTTCTTTAGATTGTGGGAATCAAGTGCAAGGCCATATATTTCTTTTCACGAAGTTCAGAATACTTTTTTGGAAACCTCTTTCACAACTATGGTTTTTACTTTTGGAGCCTCCCTGAGCCATTAAATTTCCGAAAATCCAGGAGGGAGAATTTTGTTTCCAGTACACCAAACTCTTGCATCAAGAAGAGACACATCTGTTTTCTGCCATTTTTGTGTCTTTATTGTTCTTAAATTCCAGATTTGGGCTTTCAAATTTGATTTTCATGTCCCTCTACCTCTTATCAAATTCTAGCACTGCAGTGTTCATACCTGAATGAGAATCAGTGGTGACAACATAAGGAAAGGAAATGACTTTGGATTTGGTAATGTGCTAGGTGACCTTGGTCAGCGCAGAGATTAGGTAGCTGTTCTCAGTTTGCTTTTTCTCCTTTTTGTTTCCCTCTTGCCTGTCTTGGATATCTTTATTTACCTGTGTCACAAAAAGCAGAATCTAATGGTGAGGAGCAGAGTTTAATTTTTCCCTAATCGGCCCCCTAATGGCTCATATACAGTAGCAAATGTGAAGTTTGCAGGATCTTAGTAGGATGCATTTTATTATCCCAATTCATTGATTAGAAACTTGACACAGTTTGACCTAGAGTGCCAAAACTAAAACTGCACAATTGGCATTGTGTTTTAACAGAATACAGAATTTGTCTGATATGGAAAACAAAAAATAAGCCCCACTAACAGGGGCTCAGGGAACTCCTTTTATGAGCTCCAACAAAATCACCATTTCTCACACTCCTTCAGAATAGATGCTTAAAACAAACAGAAAGTAGCAGTGAGTGAGCTACATGGGACAAAGAAGTGAGAAAACTCCTGCAGCATGCGTCAGGGCCATGGTCCTTTGGAAGCCAGGGGTCCTTGCTTGCTGTGGTCCTATTGCTTTTGGTGTTCCTGACCCCTCCTGGTTCCAGGCTCTTCTGGTTAGGATTTGTGTGAGCAGTGGAACTTAACAGGTTGATGATCGTCTGAATTAGGGAAAGGAAGCACATGAAGAGGCTGGCTGTAATGACAAGGAATTTCAGAGCAGCAATGTTCAGTGTAAGGCAGCACAAAATCCTCTTCATGAGAACAGAGACTGCTTCAAGCCAAAGCAGTTCCAGGCTGGATGGAGCGGTCACTGGCTACCTTGAGTGATAACGTTGCTAGGATATGAAACTCCAAACGCACTGCTCCTGTGAAAGTCGGATTTTATATTGGAAAAACAATAACAACAAAAAGCAGATGGGGTGGGGAGAAAGAACATGAGAGAAAAAAAGGAAAGAAAAGTCAGGAAAACAGTCAGTCCCTGGTGCTTTTCCTGGGCATTAGAGGCACAGGGATGACATCACCAGCAGCCTATCAGAGCTCTCCAGCTTTGTTCAGGTTCCGAAGCCATGTCATCATCGCTGATGCAGCCCAGAAATGAAAATAGAACCATCTCTAAATATACAACAATGAGAGTCGAGTGCTGCTTTTAAAGGATGAGAAAACCAAGAAAAACTCCTTAAATCATAATTCTCTTTCATAAAGAAACCAAAATTTAGTTCCCAGAGCCTCTAACCTTGACGTTTTTTTTTCAGTCAGTTTGAGACTTTACAAACTGGCAATGCATGCTAATTATTACACACATAAGACCACTCCCTAGTCATTCCAATCTGCCCCTGAAGGTGGGACGGAGGCAAGTCAATGCCAACCTAAAAGGCTACAGTAAGACCATGACCACGGTGTTGCGGGAATGACAGTCTGCTGGTTTGGGGCCAAAACACGAAAACAGCAAGGTGGGCAAGGGACTGTCATTGTCAATATGTTGCACTAAGCTAAAAGCACAGTTTACAGTTGTTGAAGTTTGATTGATCTGTTGATAAACACTAATGTTTTCCACTTGACAATTTCTCCATGTTAATTTCTTTAATGCTGGCAGTCCTGCCTGGCAGGGACCTATAAATAGTATCAGTGTCATCATCCTTTTTAAGTTATTAATGAGCCATCGTGTTGCAAGGGGCTGAGATTTGGGGACAGGTTGTGCTTGACTGCAGTTTCTGACATTGATATGCTAGTATTTGGAACTTGGTTGAGATGAGAGCATGTTTTAAAAAATATCACAGCACTGGCCAAATGCATCCATAATAAAAGAGAGTTGTTTGTAATTAGTGACTAATTAAACTTGGGAGAGAGAAATAAAGTGCCAAGCCCCCGTGCGAGGCACATCCTTGATGCCGAAGCATTAGTACTGTCCCCACCACAGTGCTGCTGCTCTCTGCTTTCTTTGCTACCTCTCCCTACACAGCCCCTTTTATCACTGAGATAAATGAATGCTTGACTCTGGAAATCAGCTTTGGCTCAGCCTGCTCTGTCTACCAACTGATGACAGGGGACCAGAACAACCTTCTCCAATTAGCAGATACCGCATTAGGCAGCTGGATGCACTGCGAGGGGACACCACACTGCAGCAGCTGAGCCTCCAGGCCAGGTCCCCCGTGCTGCAGTTAGGAGTCCTAAAGCCTGACACAGGCGTGGACTCAGTAGCGCCATATCTTTAAAGACATTTTCTCCCTCATTGGGGATGGTTCAAAGGGGAGCCGAGGGCATCACATGATAGCAAAGATGCCAGCGGCTTCTGTCATGGAGGCCAAATGTCTAGGTGAGAGCAATGCTTTGCAGTAACCAACAACGTGAAGAGGCCACCGATCAAGCAGGATTACACTCACACTGAAGTGATCTGCTAGATTTGAGCTTGTGCACTGTGATCCTAAGGTGCTCTGCCCGGCCAGGGTGTGTAAGAAGCTTGTCTCCATAGCTTCCTTCCAAGTATCCTATTTCCTTCACTTTAAATCACTAATTCCTACCTGTATCTACCCATATCCTTTAGGATTTGCTTTTAAACTATTATAAGTAAACACCTCATTTTTATTAAAGTGTCACTCTCACTCTTAACTATCTATCTATCATCTATTTGAAGATAGCAGTAAATTAATAAATATATTTCCATTCAGTGTATAATATTTAGAAGATCCTTCTCACAGAACTTGAGTTCAGAAAATAGAGGAAGTGATGCCCCAATACTTCAGCCTAGAAATACAAAGAAGAGCCTAAACATTTAGCATCTGAGAAGGATATTTTCATCAACTAACCCAAAATGAAAGTGAACTAGCCATTCATTCTTGGGTCCCGCTTCTTCCCACTCCTTAGCAAGAAAACTGAGCAAAAATAACTTATGACAAAAGACAAATTGGATATGCCATTTTTTAATAATAATCTAATTAAATTGTCTACCATTCAAAGAACATTAAGGAAAATTTGGGTTGCTACCTTCATACAAATCAACAACCTCCAGTACATAATTATTAGCTATAAACTGGCACCAAAGAAACAAATGTCTGAGTTCAATAATCTTAGTTATTTTGGGAAGCAGTGTAATGTATTTCTGAAAATAAAGGTCACTAATTTGTTCATGGTTATAATGAGAAATAGAAATGGTTCCATAATACTGAGATGTGTTTCCTTATAAAAGGAGACCATTTGAAACATTTAAGGAATAAATAAGTTTCAACTAATGAAATTAGTAGATTTATGCTTTAGATAACAGGAAGTTTGATTAAACTCAAGATATGATTATAAAATAAGAACTTTTAAAAGGAGGAGGTAAAGCATGAGAGGATGACATGTTCATTTACCTGGAGAGAATTTGAAAGTGTGTATTAGAACCATTCAGCAACCAAAAAAGAAAATATAAATCTTAGTGGGGAGAACTTTACTGTGACAGTTACCTATTCTTACCAAAATAGCTAATGTGAAGAGTAAGCCATTTAAGGGAAAGTAGGCTGGCTGTGTTGGTGTGTTCCTGCAAGCCTAGCACCCTGGAAAGATGAGGCAGAGGAGCTCAAGTTAAGCCCACCCTGGCCAAGACTTTGATCTTGTTTCAAAACAAAAAGAAAATATCTCAGGGATGCAGCTCAATGTCAAGGGCCTGGGCTCAGTCCCCATTACCACAGAAGAAAATTAAAAATTCTCAGGTAACCAGTGTCCATTCTTTAAGGATCACTAACAGACAATTGTATGATGTAATGTAATCAGTGGCAGCTAAGACACAAAAGGGGCCAGATGGGACCAGAATATATATATATATATATATATATATATATATATATATATGTAAACACTATTTAATTTTTTAAGTATATTTGCCTCCCCAGAGCTGGGATTACAGCAGGCATGTGCCACCATGCCCAGTGTCAGTGGCCTGCTCAGCATGCCCAACATACCAGCGATTGAATCCCAGTCCCTGCACTTGCCTAAGCAGGCACTTAGTCCACTGAGCTATCTTGCTGGCCTTCACTATTTAAATTATACTACATATAAACACAAACTTACACTTTTGGCCTATTTACATACTTCTGTTTGTATCTTCATAAAACAGCACTTGGTCACTCTGCTAGAATATGATCTGTCTAAAAAGAAAGCACAGCCAACCTGTCAGAAGTGTCACTTTCCCCTTTACGGCTGTAGTTTTAATATATCTTGTGACAATCTCCAAGGAAAGTCTGTATTTTTACATTTCAGAATACATTCCCCCACCTCCAAATTCTTCCCAGACTTGATTAAAAGTCTTTTCTCAGATGTAGAACAATGTAAAATAATTGAAATAAGCAAGAGAAAATCTGTTTTGTGGAGATTCATTCCATAACTGCAGGTCCTGTGACTCAAAGTGACACTATAGGTGAAACAGGACTTCATCAAGCGTTACTTTCTGGGGGAAGGTATGCTTTCGGCAGTAATCTACCTTGCTCTTGAGTAGACAGTCCATTGTGTATTCCGGAGCTCAGCAGGAGCGCTACAGAAAGGCTCTGGTGTCCTTTCTCTTTCCCGAAGCACTTACCTGCAACGTTACAGGAACAATAATCATACTCTTGGAGAATTAAGAGTTTAGTTTAAGGTAAAACGAAGCATACCACAAAGAAAGAAATGTTACTAAGGATTTAAGTTTTGGGCTATTAGACACATTCTCTGACTGTGAGCTCTTAACATCATCACTCCTTCAGATTATTTTCTGTCACAGGTTTTTCTGAACCAAATATGTCTGCCTGAGGTTACACACACAGCCCCGCCACTGGATGACCACACTGCCTCTTGCACAGGGTCCAACTCCCACCCATGGCTACCCTGCACTTACAGCAGAATGGGAGCCTCAAAGTAGGTCTCCTCCTTCCCTGTTTGCAAAGAAACTATACAATGCTTTCTCTCTCCCTTTGTCTAACAAACCCCTCACTCATTCTTTTTGACATGCTTCGCATTTTGTCCTACCAACTACTTTGACATTGACAATGATGAAGGGTGGGTATTGAAGCATAGGAGGAGCCCAAAGAGCACAGCATCATTAGAGAATGATGGCACCGATTAATGTCATGTGGCCTACACCTACCTGCAGAAAATGGTTTGGAAGAAGTGTTACTGCTTGCCATTCAAAAGCTGGAAATTAAAAAAAAAAAGAAAAGGAGAAAAAGTTTCAGTTAACCCTTTGATGTTTGAGCTGTTATAAGAAAATGCCTCAGACTAGGTAATTTATAAACAATGTAAATTTATTTTGCCCAGTTCTGAAGTTGAAGATTAAGATGTTAAGAGCTTCAGTGCTGTCTCTTCCAAAGGTGCTCCACTCCACAGACCACACCGCTACTTTGCTGTCAAGTGACAGACAGGGCAAGCAACTCATCTAAGAGCTCTTTTACAAAGGCATTAAGCCCTCCTGAATTAATCAGCTCATAAAGGGCCTAATTCTTCACCTCTTCACTCAATTGACTATTGGTTGGGTTTTACTATATGTATTGGGGAAGGTAAGACACACATATTTAGACCTTGGAACTTGGCAAATTTGATTTGATCAAAGTTTGGTGACACTTGATAATTAACTGGGACCTGAATGCATTTCTCTGCATTGTACTTGCTTCAGCAGCATGTATGCTAAAATTTCTTTGCATTTTCATGATCATAAGTATTTATCAGATAAGTGATCTTAAAAATCTACAAATGTAGACGAAACTTCTGCTTACAAATCTGAGTGCTGTTCTATTGTGTAACAAAAAGAATGCTTCAGAAAAAATTCTCAATTCAGGAAGAAAGATTCTTCAGGAGTTCATTTATAGACTGGATATTTAATTCTTATTGCTTATTTTGGCTATTTATCCCTCTACACAGATTTTTTTAATGTAAGGAACATTCTTCCAGAATTTAAGAATAATGATGTTTAGCTTGAAAGGTTATAAGGAAGATCCCTACTATTTGTTCTTATTATGCACAGGAAGGGCACAAAGTAAGAGTTGCCCCAACTTGTTACCTAGTAACATTTCTGTGATTGTGGTTCAGAGGCTAGTACAGACACCAGCTGTGAAGCTCCCAAAGTTTCAGTGTGTGGACACTGAGTATTATAACAAGCGGTCAGCAGCTAGACAGAGTTGTACACTATTGCCTGTTCCATCCTGTGAGTGGAATATATTTTGAAAGATACTGCCAATGCCTCAGGATAAACAGAGCCCTAAAACTCTCCACTCCAAAATATAAACTGCATGCTCCCTCAAGCTAATGCCTTCCTGGAATACTCTATGCTTTATTGATTTCGCTCTACTCTGAGCTCCCAAAGCTCTTAAAGTCTGTATCACCCCATTAAGAATGCTTTCTTATACCATCTTGTACTATTAACTAATTGTTTCATGTGTATTGGCCTTGTTCAATGTGATTGTTAGCGCCTCTTGGGTAGAAACCTTCCTCTTCTTTTTTACCATTTAGCACTAAGAAAATTCTAAGAATCTAATTGACAGAAATAACCCACTGAATTACTAGCTAATTGATCACCCTACTTGAATTAACAAATTGGATCTTAAATTTGGGTCACACTTCTGATTTGGGCTAGATTTTGATGGAGGGACAATGTATGGAAGGATCAAGAATCAACTAAAAATAGTATCTTCAATGTCAGCCAGCTGCCAAATATGCCATTTCCTAAAAACATTAAATTGTCTTAGAAAATAATTTAATCTTCCCAAAAGAATTTTCAAGAATGTACATGTAATTAGGGACATAATCTAATGCTGAAAATCTTTCAGTTGAAAACTGAGGCTATTTATCTAATTTTCTGGGCTTTGTGTTTACAACAGAATCAACAAAAAATCTTTAGGAGAGCTCAACACTTCAAAGTCTAATAAAATGAAATCTTCATACATAATGAGGCACATAAATGTTTGGGGTTCTGAATTAGAAGCATAAGGATAAATGTATATATGGAGTGCTAAGCAAACAACATACAGGAGGAACATTAACAGGTGAGAAATTCAAAGAAAGACATCTGAATGAAACAAAAGCTTATAGAAAGAAGTTTGTCAGGAGTAAAGGGATCCAGAAGGCATATTGAAGAGCATCTACAGACAAGCTAACAGAAGCTGGTCCATCTCTCCACCTAAAGAAGCAGAGGAAGGAAGTAATATTTGTGAACCCAGTGGGAGCTAGAATGCTAGAAAATAGCCTCCCTAGAAAGAACTCCAACCACTGCTACAGTCTCTGACAAAGAGATAGTGATGAAATAGAAGGGACCAGTATAGAGTCCTAACACTAATCTCATCTTTTGATTTCCTGTTTGTGCTTCTTATTTTACTTAACTGAAAACCAACCTGAAACACAATAGGATAGGACAGTCCCAAGTGGCAAATTTTTAGGCCATAGGAGAAATCCAAGCAAGGTAGATGACAGATAGAGAACCAGAATAGCCAGAATAGTATGTTCATTTTGCCTTTCAGCATTTGTTTTTACCCTTAGCATAGATAACATCCTCATTTCCAATATCAAGAAGAAAGAAAATCTTGGGAGCCTCTGCACCTTCCCTCAGAGTTTTCCTGTTTGGAACAACTTTTCTATTATTCCTCATTAGTAACTTTAGCTACCACTAGCATGCTTCATTATAAGGTAGCAGAAATAAAAATGGTGACTAATGAAAAACAGAAGGAAATCATCTATTGACATAAAATAGGTAATATTATTGTTCCTTGCCTCTTTAACTGGTCATAAGATCAAAAATGGTCATTGTAACTTTATTTTGTCCTTATTCATTGTTTTTGTTTTTTTTTTTAATCCAGGAGATTATTTATTTATTTATTTATTTATTTTCTCATTAACTGTATTGAAAATCAAAAATTTTTTTTTTTTTTTTGGAACAGAGGGTTGAACTCAGGCCCTTGTGCTTGCCAGGGAAGCGCTTTTCCACTGAGCCATCTCCCCGGTCCAGAAAATCAATAATTATATAGCATATTAAAAATTATAGACAAATATTGAAATGTGAAAGATAAAAGATGTAGACAGAGTGAATTTTAGAGAAATATTTCTGAAATGAATACATAGCATGAGATTAA